>PVJA010013554.1:0-49280 GCA_004027025.1 Myocastor coypus | reverse complement strand
AAATATTGGCTATCCTCATAGCCCTTCTTTTTCTCCAATTTTTGGTCTGTTAACTTACATTCTTAACCCTCCAGCAGAAAAGCTTTGTGATACTATTACACTATAGCATAGGTACTTGAGCTTATCATCACTAGCTTTCTGAGTATCAAATATCTTTGACTTAGCTTGGAATTGATATTTTCTGACCATCATTGATATTCTAATAACGTTCCATACAATGTGATATAAACAGTTACACAATTTTTACACGGATATTTGGAAATTCAAGGAAATACAAAATTGTAGCTTGTCAAGACTATGGTATTTGGCCCAGTCTCTTATTTTAAAGTACTACTCTTGAGAGAGGGGATGACAGTAACTGAGTTTACACCAGGAGCAGTACACATCAAAAAGACAAGAGTGACATGCATTCCAATATGATGAACCTTTTGAAGGTTCTTGAGACCAATATCTGATTCATCCTGTGTACTGAACTGTGTAATCTTAAGAAAATCAAATTTTCTTCATGAAGTGGGGCCTAGCTCATTGAAATACTTCAAATTTCAAAGGGTCACGTACATATAAGTACATCCTTAGTAATTACTATGGCAGTACTAGATATTACGCAGTGATATTCATTTGATATTTTCATAGCAGTCTTTATTAACTCTTATTAGACACTCAAAAGATGATTCAAAACAAAAGTAACAATAATAGAAAACGCTGGTAATTCCATCAGCCAAGTAAATCAGCTGTTCAGTTTTTTCAGGATTTTGTTTACACACTTATCGCTTTGTTTTTCATGGGTTTGTCTGTGGCATAGATAAAAAATATATAGTGACTACTGTAGATTAATTAGTCTTAACATACTTGAAGATAGCTTTGAAGCTTCAGGCCCATCCTTTGATTGATTCTCAAGGGACATTTTATGAATTATGTTATCTTTTTGCATCTATATGTCCCCATCCCTCATTTGAAGTTTTGGAAGTATTAAAGAACAAGAAAAGGGATTTTGGAATGTCGGCCACGTTTGGTGACATTTTTGATGACAGAATGGGAAGGTGTTCATAATGGCACCTAGTAGAAGATAGCAAGAGTACTGCTGAATATCCTACATTGCACAGGAAATGTCTGCACCCCAACAAATAATCATCTAGTCCCAAAACTCAATAATGTTCAGGTTGGGAATCTCTGACCTAGCTAATTCCTCTCATCTTTGCTTACTTGAGCTATATTAGCAGGGCACGGCGAAAATCACTTCAGAGCACTTTGGAATTTAGAGTTTTAGTTTAGGAATGCTTCACTTTTATCACTGAGCACAATTTGCAATTCTACGGTGTCACATTTCTAGTGCGATTTTGTCTTCTTTATTTCTTTGTGTCCATGCTAACCCACACCAAGCCTATGTTTATCAACCACAGGGGGGTGAAAGCTACTGGAAAGTCTCCCTTCCCGTCAGCAGACAGTGTCACCAAGTGTGTGTTGACTTGGTCTAGCCTCAGGGCGCCTCCCTTTCTTGTGGAAATTTGCAGGCTTTGTGATTAGCTGAAGCTTGAGTTGGATCCTACTCAGCTGCCCACAAACATCACTCACCATGAGTATTTTCTCCTGAGGGCACAGTACTGTTTCAGGAGCTCAGTGTCATGTACTCATGAGAAAGAGCCCAACCTTGGCCCATTTTTGTTGTACGATGTATATTTGATGGGTTATATACCAATTTCAGACACACTAAAATATGAAAACATATTCATCCTGAATGCCAATGAGGTACAAAACATTATTGTACTTGCTATCACGTCTCATTAGTGTGTTTTCCACTTAAAATACTTTATCTTTGGAATATTTAAATTTTGTTTGAGAGTAATCTCAGTACTTCAAAACTGCAGCACTCAGAGCACAGCCACCAGGGTTGAATACCCAGAGTGCTATGCCAGCCATGCCCCCAGGGAGCCCGGAGACTGGGTGTGGTGGCGCACACCTTTAATCCCAGCACTTTGGAGGCTGAAAACAGGAGAATCAGTATGAGTCTGATCTCCGTAGTGAGGGCCTATAGACCTGTAGACACTGTACTAAACACACTAAAAATGCAAATAAATAAAAAAACAAAACAACTTGAAGCACTACAAATGTGACACCATAGAATTGTAAATTGTGCTCTGTGATAAAAGTGAAGCATTCCTAAACTAAAACTCTAAATTCCAAAGTGCTCTGAAATGCATTTTTCTGCTTACAGGGAAATTAGTGAATAGAATTTGCATAAGCCACAGCTCTCATCCTTTCCATTTATTTACTTTTTTAAAAAATAGGCAGACAGGTCCTCACTAACCTGCTAAATTGTACAGAATGGGCTTCAACTCACTATCCTGTCTCAGCATCCCAGAGTGGTGGGCCTGCAGGTTTGCACCACCATGCCTAGTTCAAAGTCTTAAGTGTTTTGAATGCCAGGAAGAAATTAAAAATGGAAAATTCCATACCCTGTGATGGGCCTCAGTCAAAACACAGTTGTACGAAAGATATAGTGTAAATAACCTTCAGCCTTTGTGCGTATGAAACATAAATGAATTGTGATTAGACTTGGGTTATATCCTTATGATACTTCATTATGTACAGTGGTCCTTCACTTATCATGGAGGTAATGTTCCAGACACCCCTGAGATAAGTGAAAATCCGTGAAGTAGGAACATTGTATTTATTTTTTGTAGGACCAGAGATTGAACCCAGTCTCTTGCATTTGCCAGGCAAGTGCTTATTCTACTGAACTACTTCCCCAGCCCATATATATGCTTTATAAAACCTTCCTACACTCTTAGAAACATTTCCCATGCTCTTATAAACCTTTTTCACACTGTTAATGTTTTTAGCCATTTTCTAATGTCATAAATCTATGTAATTTTAATAGTATACATGTACTGTACAGTACTACAAAATGCTGTGATACAGTGAAAGATAAATAATTTAGATTAATATTTTTTAAAAATCCAGAAAACAAGGACTGTAAAAGTCGAACCATGAAATAGTGAAGGGACTATTGTTTATGCAAATAGTATCCCAAGATCTGAAGGAAATCAGAAGTTTGAAATAATCTGGTCTCAAGCATCTGAATAAGAGAGTCGGGACCAGTAACTCATTTCCATTGTTACTTTTTGGGTACAGAAGGGCACGAATTCACCTATTCTTGTGTCTGAGGAAATATAAAGGAAAATGCATTTTCAAGGCGCATAGAAAATCACTGTGGCTGAGACATAATAACAGACACCTAGAATATAGAGGACTAGAGATCTGTTTGGGCTCATGGATTAGTCCAAGGTGTCTTGCTTCAGGGTGGAGTGGCATGACAGAGGGACACAGCGGAAGAACAGAGCTCATCCCATGGTGCCCAGGAAGCAGAGAGAGACGAGCCAGGAAGAAGGGAGAAGAAAGACACGCCCTTCCGGCCTCCCCAGTGACCGCTTCCAGGGGGCCCCATGTATATAAATATATATGCAGACATTTATGCACATGTATGTGGGTAATAAGTGTGGTTTTGTTCACCAATGTGTATTCTTTCACCAGATTCTTGAGCTCTGTCTCTTTCATTTCCCATTTTGACTTCTGGAATTTTGTTCAGTGATTTGGTTACAATCCTCCAATCTTCTCTTTTTTTGGTGGCGGGATTAGCCAGCCCTGAGGGTGGGGCTGGTCCGGCATGTGGTGCCGGGGATCTAACCACTGACTCTGTGCCTGCCAGAGCTTGCCTGAGCAAGCACTTTAGACCCCTGAGCTATCTCACAGGCCCAGTTTCCCAATCTTTTCAAATGATATTGATCGAGGCCTAGAAGGTTCTTAGCCTTTGCTCAGTACTGCTAAATTAGAGATATGACTAAATTTATACCACACGGAGAAGCACAGATTGAACTCTTTTGGCTCTAATTTAGTCAGCATTCACAATCACGGAAAAATCTCACAAAAGACAGCCTGAAATGACTGGGTGTGCCAGGCGTCATGACCGAAAACACAGGCTCAAGTCCTGCACCTTTAGCTCTGGCCAGCAAGAGAGAGGGAAGCCTGTGTCGTTGGTGACTCAGCTGTGGTTTAAGCCTGGAAATCTGAAAAGGAAGACCATTCCTTGACAGCCCTGCTTTTAAGAAATTTCTTAAGAAATTTGCCCCTCTCTGCCCCCTGAGCCCTTCCTCAGTCACGGCTGGAGTGTCGCAGTGGTTTTATGCAGTTGTTCTACTTTTGAGAACCTGAGAGTATTATTATTTTTTAAAGTTCCTATTTGAATGAAACCAGGCAAAAACATGTTTTCTCTGTTGCAATTTGCTAATCTGAGAATTGTTCTCTTCAGGTCTTTTCATTAAATGTGAACGAAAGTACTTTCTATTTTACACATTTGACAGAAAATGAGAGCACAGTTTCAAAATCCTGATGGAATTTCCCGTGTCCTCTGTAGCTCTGAAGACTTCTCCAGAGAAAGCCGTGATGCTAGCTCTGTGTTCTGCCCAGAGACTGAACCTTTCCACGTACTTATACCTAACTGAGGAAAAGGGCTGTGTCTTTTAATGCCATGCAAATATATCCACAGCCACTTGCTTGGAAACAGGTGTTCCAAAGAGGAAAAGGGTTTATCTGAAAATGGAGCAAATCATGGCCTGTTTAGTGGAATAAAATTGCATGAGTGCTTTAACATATGCAGGAATACGTACAGGAAGCTGGGTGAATTTCTAAATTGCAGCAAGCATCTTATAGCTTTTGGTTTGGCTTTGCTTTAAGCTGTAAAAACAGCTTTTTCATCCAGACAACTTGAAGCACACAGACTTTCCCTCAGCCCTCTTGTGGCACAAGTGGGTAAGGGCAAAATGATCGTCCCCCTGAAGCGCAATCCACGCTGTGCAAGGCGCGCCTACTTTCAGAGCCAAAGGGAATGCTTTCTCATATGAATTATATCTGTAAGTTGGATTTAAAATATCACCAGAGAGCTTAGCACAATAGCCAGCTACCCAGGAGTAAGAGGGTCGCAAGTCTGAGACCTGCCTGAGCAATTTAAGGAGACCCTGTCTCAAAAAGCAAAATAAAACAACAATAAAAACACAAAAGAAACAAAGGGGTAGGTGTAAAACACCATGAAATGCAGTGCATTACTCAACGAGCAAAAGAACAATTAGCATAAGCACTCAGAAATCAATCTCAGATGTTTGTCTTATAACTAGATTTGTTTAAGCATCTTTCTGATATTAAAAGCCTTTTGATTCTTAGATGCTCACGTTTAAAATGATCTATTCTTTTCTTGGCCCTTTCACCCTACTGTTTAATTTCTAACTCTTGCTAAATTTCACTACTTTCCCGGCAGGATTGTATTGGCTTTAACAATATTTATTTTTCCTATAGTTTAAAATTTTGCCCCTCCTCATTCTGATCACAGCATTTCTGTTTCTAGTTTTAGTCATTTATAGATTCTTAGTAGATTCTTTGTAACTGAGTGGTTATGATATGACAATTACTGTTCCCTATGCTACGGAGGCAGGTGAAAAAGTACCCCATAGATGGGTCTCATGATAAGTAATAAAGTACATATTCCTTCATATATATTAAGGACTGTTGTTGTAGTCCATGGCTGAGGAGACTGAAGAAGAAACAGATTTCCACGGGGATGGTTAGCAGCGGTCAGCAACTCCACAGCTCGGTCAGTGACACATTAGCTTGTACTGTGGCATGGCCACATACTGGAATGTGAAGTCTGGAGAATTCTGGGGCGGGGATCACATCTGTGCATCTGCGATCTATCAATTATTATTAAATCATACTTCTCTGGGAACCTAACTGTGATAAGTGTGAAATGTGTAAAGGCCCTGGGCACTTGAATGCTGTGGGGGTTGGGCAGAAGAAGAACCAGGGGGTCTAGAAGACAGGAGCAGGTGAGGGATGGAGAGAAGGAGCTCTCCAGGGTGAGCGGGTGGGAAGCTTTGCCCCAAAGAGGAACGAGAAGAGGAGAAGATGGAGCCAGCGGGTGGGACCGGGGGGTCCTGGAGACCACCCATCCCCTTCTAGCTGTGACTATCTTCTCCTGTTTTCAATTCGGCAGGGCTTTGCCTCTGTTCCGCCGCATGTGCTGCTCCTTCTGTTCTGGTACTGAACAGCGTGGGTCACCCCACGACCTCTCTGTCCACACTCACAGCTAAGTTGCAAGCACAAGTCCACCCTGATCCAGGAAAAATCAGAGTGTGCAGATGAATTCTTCCGAGAGAAGTCCGCCTTGAGGCTCCTCAGAGGACTCAGCGTCTCAGTATTTCTTGCCTGTCATGGCAGCCGAATCTATACAGCCAATACTCTCTGTCCTGGTCATGGTTCAATGCAGCCGTCTGCAAGCCAGCCTTTTCTCCATGCCAGGAGGCCGTTTCACACGGTTTCCTTCCTCCATTCACTGTCAGGTGACCCGAGTGGGTCCTGTCTTAGTGGATCCAACTGAAGAGGGAGCATCTGTGCCGGCAAGGAGCTGTCCTGGACAAGCTGCATCACCAGCTTGGTGGGCATTAAGGGACCACGTGTAGAGATGATTCCTCAGAAGATGACCCCACCTGGAAGAGTGGTGGGACGGGGAGGCGAAGCAGCATGCAAAGTTGCATAGGAAAGATTTTTTTAAAATGTGGAAACACTTACTTCTGGCATGGAGGTTCACACTGAGGCCAAGATTCTACAGCCCATCCCAGAACACTGTTTGAAGTGTCGCTGCAAGTGTAGCCACCATGTAGGCTAGGGAGGTTGCTGGAACCACCATGGCAGGACTCCAAGGAAGGGCTCCAGAGGAGGCTCAGGCAGCGCCAGCTATGTTGGTGCATGCCTGCTGTCGCGGCACTCCGGTGACTTAATGGAAACTCGTCTCAAGTTTTTTTTTTTTTTTTTTTTTTTTAAAGATGATGCGGGGCTGGGGTGGGGTGGGGGAGAGAATGTTGGGATTGATTGAGGTGGAGAACCCAGTAGGTTGCCTTCCAAAGGGGAAGGAAGCGGCCAGTGAATGAAGCTTGATCTCTGAGGTGCCTGGAGAATGGCGGGCCTCTACAGGCTCGCACAATGCTGCCCTCCGCTTGAGTTCTCTGCAGGCATGGGGAGTCGTAGCACTTCAGGTGGCTGAAGTCAGGGGCTAGAACCTATGCACTGGAGTCAGCAGTACACTGGGCACAAGACAGGAGGGTGGTCTTGGTGCACAGGCGTCACCTTTTTCATGGTACATGGCTTTGTGGAGCTCACTTCTGAC
Organism: Myocastor coypus; assembly: GCA_004027025.1. Taxonomy (NCBI): domain Eukaryota; kingdom Metazoa; phylum Chordata; class Mammalia; order Rodentia; family Myocastoridae; genus Myocastor; species Myocastor coypus. Next base: position 42,070 of record PVJA010013554.1, on the reverse strand, counting down.
CGTGGTTTAGGGAAAGGGGAAACTTCAGGGATAGTTTATTGAGCCGCTAATCAAGCCAGTGAGCAATTATGTAGTAGTAAGGCTCCATAAGGTCAGTGGCTATGTCAATGGAAAGCCATGTTTCCCACCTCTGCGTTATTTATGTAGCCTGGGAGCCCAGTGACTGGAGAGGAGACGAGGGGACCTTGGAGAATGTGAGCATCCTTCCTTCCGACATTTCCCAAAGGGGTCTGCAGTCATCTCGCAGATAACAGTAGAGAAAGAGAACACCTAGACTTTCCAAAGACTACCGAGTCTAGGGTATGTGAACTTCATGAATACCAGGGAACCTGAACACCATCTCAATCTTCCAGTATGACTGGAGTATTTGGAGACCAGTAGCAGGGTCTGGTCTACATCTGTGTTACAGTGTGGGCCCAGTGCTGGTTAACTTTGTGATCATCTCCTTGGATGCTGATGTCACTATGGTGAATATTAAGGAATACACCTGAGAGAAAGATGTTGCGATCAGCCTGAGAATGAGGGGCCCTAACCAGGAAGTGCCTAGCTTACTGCTGCAATAGCAGGTGACAATGAAGCTATCTTAATGGCAGAGACTTCCACAGGCCTGGTCGTTGTTAGGTAGGTGATACAGTTTAGAAACAAGGCGAAAACAAACCAAGCAAACAAAAAGCACATGGAAGCCCCACTGCATGCTCACGGTGGGAAGAGCAACGTCCTTTTAAATTAACAGGTGGCACCGTGCATGCGGACAGTACCACGGGCTGACCTGCCGCATGCTTCTTCTAGGTCACCAGTTCCCCAGCAGTGTGCTAGGGGATCACTAACAATGCTCGACTCAGAATGGGGGTTCTGAGTTCACCGGGCCCCTTCCCTGAGGTTCAACTTAAAGTCAAAACAAGACGAGTTTCATCCTCCTTCCTACATCCTCTGGCTGCCTTGAGCTCAGTGAGGTAGCATTTGAAGGGCTTTGCAGTCACTGCTGCAGGGAAGGCATCGTCGCTCTCTTTGCAGGGGACTGCCCAGGTGTCCCTCTTCTGCGGCCTTCCCTTCCATGCGTTGTTACCACGGGCAGGAAGAGCCCGGCACAGCAGAGCTCTGCACTGTCTGCTCCTTACTGAGCTACACTTGCTCATCACCAGGTCTACATTTCAGCTGGCAAGTCTGTCCCAGGCCCCAGCTGCTAACAATACCGTGACGAGCTCTGCAGACATAACAGAAGGGCGAGTCAGGCCAGACAGAAAGGGATGGATTTCCATTCCATTTAACCGGAACAACTTATATGTGTCCAATGCGTATTCATTTTAAACATAGATTAGAAAATATACATTAACCAGTTATCCGCTGCTTACGTACAATAAATACATGAGCGAGGGCAAGAGAAGGAAGGCAAAAAGCTGATAAATGCTGAGGCTGGGAGAGCTGGCAGGAAGCACCGTGTCCACCCTGTTTCTGTTGAGTACCCTCTTCGGCTTGTCTCTTATCCTCCTTGGGCCACACTCTGGTTTTCACCGAAGCCTGACTCACACATAGTTGCCCTTCCATGAAGGGTGCCTCTTAGGTAGGAGATACGGCCTGGAAACCAGGAAAAAAACAAAGCAAGCAAAAAAGAAGCGCGTGGAAACCCCACCGCATGCTCACACTGGCAAGATCGGCGTCCCTTTAGGTTAACAGGTGGTACCGTGCATGCGGACAGGATCATGGGCTTACCTGCCACATGCTTCTTCTTTGTGACCAGTTCCCCAGCGATGTGAAAACACACCGATCACTAACAGTGCTAGACTCAGAATGGGGGTTCTGAGTCACTGGGGGCCTTGTCTCTGCTAGTTTCTGTTAGCTTCTGTATAGATCCTCACAGTAGCCAAATACTCAAAGATACAGGGGACAACACACAGTGCAAAACACTCCAGGTGTCACAGTGCCCCGAGAGCCCACAAGTAGACCTTCCCTCGTGGCCTGCAGAGGTGGCAAGGGCGTGCATACTTCCTGTACCAGTGCACGTGGCAGGGAAGCATGTAAACTGAGGGAGCCGGAGACCCCATGTAGACAGAGAGAGCTGCTGGGCTGGGCCCCCCATGCGCTGGTCTTGTGCTGAGAGCAGTGAGCGTGCTGCCGTCTTGCACGACCACTCTTTCTGTTATATTAACAAGCACCCCCCTCTGTCCCTTAGCCTCCAACTTAAATAGTGGCCAAAACTTGTCAGTTGCTGCCTCCCTTGGGCTCCACTGTGAGTTTTCTAACATGTAAGTTATAGTCCTGGAGAATTTCCTACTATTCCCCAGATAAAAGTCAGAGGCACCAAATACAGTAGCATATTTTAGCCATATGAGAAAGCGAATCCTGTGTTTTTGTACTTAAAAAAAAATTCTGGCTGAGGGGCTGGCTGCTCACTTTGGAGACCACGGTGTGTCCTCTGAGAGCATGGATGTGAGACTAAAGTGGGTTCCTCTTGTGTCTCCCCCATCGTCTTTGTCCGGCCAAGGCCCGTGGGCACTTTCTCTCTTGTATCAGGTATCAGTTTCACCCAAAGGCTCCAAGAAGTCTCCAGGACTCCACATAGAGACCCCTCCACTTCCATGTAATTTCATGTCTTACTTTGTATTTTCAGGCCAAGACATTGGACTGTCTTTCTTCTGTGATGGAGATATGTGTGGCGGCTTCTGTCTTAATTAAAAGGAACCACCACCGCCGTCGCCACTCTGCTGCTTCTGTTTGGGATTAGATTACCATCTGGACATCGAAGCTGGACCATGACAACTTTCTCACCCGTCTTCCCACTTCTGGTACAGATTCCATTGGTTGAGGCATGTTACTCCTGGCCGATTAGTTTAGTCACATGATTCTAGGGGGCCCTGTTAAATGTGGGGAGCATAATAAGAGAAAAACTAAAAATAAAGACAGACATACTAACAGAAACACCAAATGAAATATCTATATGTAGTCATACAAGAGAGGGAAATGAGGTTTTCCCAAACACTGTATCTTTCCCTGGAGGCTCTCACGGAGCTACCCTCTACTTCTCTCTCCCTCTTGCCCACTTACCCCTTTGTGAAAGGGAAAAACTGCTGAAGAGAAATTGTTCTTTCAAAAACTTTATTCTTTTGAAACTGCCTAGCTCTGTAAGCACTTCATGGCTTCGTAATGGATTTCTTGATCCCTGCAACCACAAGAGCAGAAGCAAACATGCAGGATGCCTATGGTACCATTGTGCCTGGCTTCATGAACTGATGATCACTATCAGTCCCTGTGACCGGTGATGTCTCCCTGCTAGGCAATCAGAAGAACTTCCAGGTTGTTCTGTCTTGGCTTTGCCCTACCTTTGTACCTCCTGCTTGTGCACCATATAAAAGCCCTAGACCACCAGACATCGGTGCCTGATATTTTGGAAATGATCTTAATCAGTCCCTATTGATGTAAAAACATCTGCCTCTACATCCTGGGTGTTGTTTTTGTGTTTCTGCCACGGTCATCTCCACCTCAATTTCTCTCCACAGACTTAACACAATCTGTTTATCCTGCCTAGGGTACCTAAGTCTGGCTCCTTGTGGCTTGCATTTTTAGACTGCTCCCACAAACTCCAGTCTTCTTGTCTGGTGAAATCCAACTGGATTGCTCAGGAGGTTTTCTGAAATTTTCTATCCTGGGTGCTCTAAAAGGTTATTTTTCTCTGTATTGCTATCATGTGAAGTTATTATATTCTTAAACATGGGTGGTAGGCTTTGTCTGAATATTTGCGGGTATGGAGATGCTTTGAGATTATAGGGTGCTCAGACTTCTCCATGACTTTGAGGGATGTGATAACAATGTGTAGAGAAATGCCCAAAAGCAAATAAACGTCAGCAGCAGAGTGTTAGAAAACAGAGGAACAAGGCCTGACCTTATAAGCAGAGGTATTTGTGTGAGAGATTTCTTTCTCTTTTAATAGCTGCATACGTGAGAGAAGGAAGGCTTCCATCATTCTCCTACCCACCAGCAATAGTGGGCGACAAAGGAAATATAGAGAGGCTGATTCTTCTCCAGCCAGGAAAGCAGCCAGAGCCACAGTCTGGGAAGCCACTGTGGTCCCCATCTGCTCAGTGAGACTTAAGAGTTGCTACTACCAGTATGTACAAGGAAAACAATATGTGCCAGGACTTGTGCCGGGGCTTGTGAAGAAGGGAGAAGAATCAGAACACGGAGCTGCCTTGGACCTGAAAAACTGGAGCAAGGGTGGGGAGGAGGATGATTGCTGGGTTTATAGCTTGGGTAACTGGGAGGAAGGAATAAACAAAGAGATCTAAGCAGAGTATGCTTCAGTGAGGCGGGGCAGGTGGAGGACGGTGCTTGGTTGGGTTCTGTAAGTGTTGAGTGGGTCACGCCTTGAGGACATTTACACGGTGATGCACAGATGAGGTAGATGTGAGGTCCAGGGCTCGGTGCAGAGTTAAGAATTGGAAACTTGGATGTAGAAGTCATCAGCATAGGTGCAGGTGCTCACCTACATCATCGTGATGTTTAGTTTCCTAATCTGGACCAAGAGAGTACGTTGTCAGCCCCACCAAGCTCATGGGGTTATGGTAATAACCGGGTGAAGTGAAGCACAGAATGTGCTTTTAACACACAGAGGGATGGAATGGTAAGACTATTATAACCATAGTTGGTCACTATGTCTAATAAAACCTTAGGTCACATGGGATGGGGGGTGATGGGAGATGCAACCCTTCTCGCAGGGAGCTTGCAGTTAATGAAGGATCTGGGCAGAGTTTCTATGCCTTGGAAACAACGACCAAAGTGAACTGTGGGATATAGCGACTCCTGGGGCTTTCGTGGAAGAAAGAACTACCACATGGAGTCAGATTCCTGGTGGGGAAATTGTAGCACATTTAGGCTCAGCTGTGTGTTGGGAGAAGCCCTCTCCAATGTGTGTGGAGGCTACCTTCTGCTTTGCATGCAGGGTGCCTATGCTCTTTGGAAGTTGGCTACTCATCAAGGACTCTGAGAATATTCCCTTTGGGAATCTGTCCTACTAGGACTGATAGTGACTATTAGAAAAATAGGAAAAGCTACAGCAAAGATTGCCTACATACTTTGTGGAGCTCGGTGCTCAAAAAAAAAAAAAAAAATGCAAGTTCCTGCTCACAGATATTAAGAATGTCAGGTGGAGACAACAGGACAATAAACAGAGTGGGACCCTTTTAAGCTGGGGGCCCAATACATTGCCTTTCCAGAATCTTCCACAGATGCCATCTGGGTCAACACCTGAAATGAGGGAAGAGTGCGTGAGCCCTCACAGAGGCAACTAGCAGCTGTGAATTCGTAGCCTCCAACATCTTTGATGTGCTTGGCCGGCTCAGAGGTTGGCACAGAGCTCTGGGAATGGATGAATTCCTTTGTCTGGGAGGAACTACATTTACTTTTTAAAGTAAAATCCAACATATTACTTATGTAGTATGTTTAAATGCTACCTTTCCCTGGCTCATTTATTTACTTTTTTCCCCCTGTGGTTCATTTAGATGTTTTCCTTTCTTTCTTCAGCTGTCCCCTCTTAATGCATACCTTCTGGGGGAAAGAGATGGTCTCGCCACTGATGAAACCAAATCTTCTTGGGAGGAGCAGTTCTCTCTATTAACAGCTCTTTACAGAGCACCCAGTCATGAGAAAGTCGAAGGAAGGAGCAGGAGATGCTCAGCAGCACTCTTTAGCTGCTCCATGGTTCCAAACTTTCTATGTGAGCCACTGTTAGAAGACGAGGGACCCCGAAGTTCTGTCACAGCTTTTCTTGGTCACCAAGACTGCTTCACCCCTGGATGCCCATATGCCTGCCTCTTCCTGGATGTCCCTGCAGCTATCAGATGGTGCTTATCAAGGCCTTCTGAGCCTAGGAGGAGGCCATGGCATAGGAGTAGTGGCGGGCCTGAGGAAAATGGTGCCCTCAAGGGCACACAGCCCTCCTTAGCTACCATCCTCCCCATTTGCACCTGGAAGATGTGGTTGTGCACTATGCCTCCTGCCTCATTTTCCCCTGCCCACAGAGCCCTGTCTGATTTCCTCATTGCCTTTCCCCTTAACATAACAGCTTTCTTTAGCCTGGCCTGTGTCATCAAGCCACCATTCTATTTTGGGAGACTGTACCCTCCAAACCTGTTGTGAATTTATCATGATGGTTGGCATTGCCCAAAGGCAAGAACTCAGAAAACAATTACTCAGAGGACGCGGTACCTTGAAAAGCTCAGCCTTTTGGAAGCTCTAGTCTGCCTGTTATAGGTGAGGGATTGCTTCATCTTTTGGCCTAGATTACTAAGAATCAAGTCATTTTAAAACATGCCTTGTTTAGGGGTGGTGGAGCACACGTGTAACCTACTACTCAGGAGGCTGAGGCAGGAAGATCACTAAAAGTGGTAGAGCAGTCTGGGCGATGCAGTGAGTCCAAGGTCAGCCTGAGCTGCATAAAGAGGAACTGTCGCAAACACACAAAAACGAACCTATATATTTGAAGGCCAGGGATCTGTAGAAATATTTTAGGAGAAGTATCAAGGTCTACGGGGCTTGCTTGCATGTTCTTGGAAATCCAACCTTGTTCTTGTCTTAGTTTTCATATCCCTTCCCCTCTGAAGTCCTGATTTTACACTGTTGTGGTACCAATGTCCCTTGTGTCTAGTGTAAATCTGTTTATAGAATGATGCAATAAACAATCACACAGATGCATAAACATATAAGCAAAATTTAATGTATAATTAAGTACAAAGTAAATTAATTTCTAACCTGTTCTCCTGAGCTCTTTCTACATTGTCCTGCCTTCCACCTTGCTTCTGCTTGCATCTGTTCTACAAGCCCTCTGCCAAGAAGAGAGAAACCCCAGGGACAAAACATGACTGTAAAAAATAATGTCCAAGGATCATGTGATCACAATGGTCGCTGTGCAGCCAGGATGGGTGGCATGCACCTGCACACACAGGGGCAGGGAAACTCCAGCAGGGGCGAGGCCCTGTCTTGTTTTAACTAACTCATGCCCTGCTCCATGCTTAACTGCATGCAGGCTGTGCTTGGAGGAGGCTCATGGGACCTCGCACAGCAAAACAGAGAAATCCGATTTTAAGACAACTCAACCCCTGGGCTGCAACTGAAGGTCAAGGAAGGAACCTGGTGAATGTTTAGGACCATTTTCAGTCACGTGATCTGTAGGACAGAGGTGGAACTGAACCTTGAAATCTTGCTGCTAAAGCCTGAGAGAATATGCTCTCTCTAGGTGACTCTCCTTAGGCACACTATGCATCATCAATCCCTTTCCTCTCTGGCCCCGTAATCTCCTTGAACAGAAAATTTGGGACACCACTGAGACACAGAATGTTAGAGTACAGATTCTCTAATGGCCTGAGTCCTCACTGACCTTGTAGGGCTAGGGCCAAAATATTGACTATCCTTCTAACCCTTTTTTTCTCTAATTTTTGGTCTGCAAATGTAAGTTGTTGACCACTCAGAAGAGAAGCGTAGTTATTACTCTATAACATAGGCACTTGAGTTTAACATCACAATCTGTCTGAATATCAAGCATCTTAGACATAATATGGAAAAGGTATTTTCCAACAATCTTTGTTACTCTAAACTTTAAATCCCTAATTAGTGAAGCAATGGCCATGAATCATCCAGATGGCTGACACTGACAAAGGATCTACAAACCGCAGTACATGGTTTCTGGGTGAATCCTGGGGGGATTTGACTGACCTAATCAGATACAAAAATTACATTTTTTGTTATATAGGTCTAGCTTTATCTTGGGCTTATCTATCCAGCAGAAAAGTATAACCACAAGGTATAAAAAAGTAAAGCCAGATTAATATACTGAGCTATCAAAGGGTCAAATCAACTGCTTCTGACATTGCCAGTTCTGCTGATAGCCCTGTACTATTATGGACTATTGGACTATATTGAGTTATTTTGCTGAATTCACACACCTACCACATTTGAATGGCAATGGAACACCCATCTCTGACAAAAAAAAAAAAAAAAAAAAAAAAAAAAAGAGGGGGTATATAAGTAAATAACCATTTTGCGGTGAAAAAAAAAAGGATAGATATACAGCTACTTTCCCTTGGTTCCATGAGAAGAGAGATTTGTATTAATAGTGTTTAGACAAGCTATCATGTCTGCATCTTGTACTTTAAATAACTGCCATGAAGACAACAACATGCAACGTGTTAATTATTGTAACTGGCCTACTAACCTGTTTTGAAACTGTTTCATTGCTGTTTCTTTCTCATTAAAATTCATCTAAAAATGAAATCTTGCTGCTAATACAAAGTACAGTGCAGATGCATCCCACTCCGTGGCCACTAAGGTTGTGGCCATTTCCATGTAAATCTAGCCTACATACAGTAAATGGGATCATTTAACAAACAGCTGGGCAGCTCTCAGTTCAAAGGCACCCTGGAGCGAAGCCTTTAGAAGCCTTGGGCCCTTTGTGCCTTGGCTAATCATGTTCTAATTTATATTTTCTCTTAATTTGGATTGTAACTTAAAGACTGTCTTTCTAAATCTTTACTTAATATAAGTAAATAAATTGATGCATATCCTATAAGATTTTCCCCGGAGGCAAAATAATCATAATGTGTTGTACTTGTAATTACGTTTTAAGTCGATGATTTAATCATAGCCTTGGGACAGAGAGGGATGTCATGGAAGGTTTCTGCTCATTAGTTTGTATAAAACAGGGATAGCCGAGGTCTGATTTATTCATCTGAGGATGTCTAGCCAGGATTTTGCCCTGGGATATCTTGTGTTCTTTGATAAAAAGCTGGCAGAGGGTGGAGGGACATGCAGTGAGTGGAACTTGGAGAGGAAAACTGGTTGAAATCCAGCCTTCATGCTCTCTCTTGACATAAACCTGTTCGACGATAAGCTGATTTCTCAAGCTTTCGAGCTTAAATATCCTTCCTTAGAAATGGGCTAAAATTTTACATAGTGACTGAGAACGTAAATAATGTTCATAACCTACTTAATAACTACTTACAGGGGCCGGGCGTGGTGGCGCACGCCTGTAATCCCAGCACTCGGGAGGCTGAGGCAGGAGGATCGGTGCGAGTTCGAGACCAGCCTGGGCTACAAAAGTGAGCTCAAGGCCAGCCTGAACTGCATAGCGAGACCCTGTCTCAAAAAGACAAAAAATAAATAAATAAATAAATAACTACTTACATTATTAGAGTACAGGATATAACACATTCATTGACAGAGAACAAATTTTCTTTTTTCTTCTTATATTCCCTCCCTCTCTCCCTCCTGTCTTCTTTCCTTCCTTCCTTCCTTCCTTCCTTCTTCCTTCCTTCCTTCCTTCCTTCCTTCCTTCCTTCCTTCCTTCCTTCCTACTTTTCTCCCTTCTTTTCTTTCACTTATTCATTTAAAAATAACCTTTGCTTTGTTTCAGTCTTTTCTTAGAATCCTCCAACTCAGATTGAGATCTTTTTAATTGTATCTACTCGATTTTTTCTGAGATTTTCTGGAAATTAGTCATTTTCATCACAAGACACTTTCATCCCTTTGTAAGGAATGCTTTAGGACAATTTCTAGAGAAGAGAAAGTTCGCCCTCTAGTGTGGCCCAGGAGAAAACAGAACATGAATTTAGTCATACTGGTTTTTTAGTGAAATTCCTCCCTAAATTATTTCTTTATTCTGCCTTTTAAATTCAATCTTTTCTTTACTAATTTAGCCTAGCTATTAGATATTTACTCTGTTGATCCTCAAATGACCTATTTTTATTTTATAACGTTATACATTTCTCTGAATTTTCAAAACCATTGAAGACAAGTAGAACCTTGAAAATTAGTTCAATTTATTCTTTCTGGGTGGTATTTTTATAGTTGTAGCTGCAATGTGAACACTAAGTAGAATCTTGCCTTGATTTATTTTGCTTTGATTTAATTTTAAATTAAATAACCTCAATCTAGATTATGAACTAAGTGGCTGATGCTGTGAATTATAAAAGACCCTGCTCTTGGAGAGTGGATAATAGAAAAAGAAACTAATGCCTTCTTATAACTTCAGAGTAGTGACAGGCACTTAATCACATTAGCATACAATACACTAATACATGAGATTCTCTCCATGGAATTTACTGATTGCTCACATTGTTTTAAAGTTGACACGGGCCCATGTTCACCATGCTATAAACTTTATGCCAGTATTTTTCAGTCTCATTCCTTCTTGGAGAAAACTCCACAACAAAAACAGAATGAGCATGTGTTCCATAGGCCACACAACTAATGAGGACCCCATCTCTTTTTTCCTATTGCATATCTTGATTCCTACTTCTTAGCCACATAGCAAAGTTTCTTGTAGGCCTAGACACGAACTGGAGCTGGCTCGTACAGGAATATGGGAACCAAATATTCAATTTCCAGGAAATTGGCGTGTCAATTATTATTGTGATGTTATTATTAAATTTGCAAAAAGCAATCTAAATGAATGGCATTAAGAACAGATTATAAATGCACAAACCCACCCTTTACTGATTAGGTTAGGTGATCACTTAGCTTCGTGGAAGCCCCTCCTAGCACCACCACACTTCCTCTGTTGGGCTCCCGCCTTCCCTTCTTTGTCCTGCTCAGCAGGCCAGGACACCTGCCATCACCCACAAGGGAGGTCCTTGCTTTTCCCCACAAAAGGGCCGATTTGGCTTCATAACTAAGCCTCTGCACCACAGGAGGGTTTCTCTCCACTTAGGCTTTCCAGGCCACCCCGATGGAGGCTGTGCTGAAGTCCCACATATTTTCATCTCAGAAACTGAGGTGCTGTGAGACACTGAGCCCTGTTGCCTTCCTCCTGCAGGACGCCACTTGGAGAGGGATCAGCTGGGGAAGTGGTTGTCCCTGAGGGTGTGGGCTGTGGTGCAGGGATCACATTTTGTGCCCTCTGGTTCTCCCCCAGCTTAAGGCATGCTGTGCCACTTTCATCTCCTGCTGGGCTTTCTGCTAGCTGGATGACTCAGTGGAACCCAGGAGACTCCTTCATGAAAAATGTCCCGAGCCAAATTCTCATTCATATTTCTCATCTTTACCAGAGCCAAAGAGTGTGATCAGTTTTCAAAAGATCTCCACTATAGGAGACATGGTGTGGTCCTCCAGCACAAGGTTTACAAGGTGTGATCAAAGCACATAGTAAAATTTTAAATTAAAAGATTCATTACATAATAAAGGACACATTGCATTGAACCCTCCCCCCAAAATGCTCCCTCACATGCTTTGAACATATCCTTTTATTTTTTGTTTGTGACTTTCTGAAGCAAGTCTGGAGGTCTTCTGACTTACATGTCTTTATGAGGTGTGATAAGAAATGCAGTGGGTGGGTCTGGGAGATAGCTCAGTAGAGTAAGCAACTGCCTGGCAAACGCAAGAACCTGCATTCGATTCCTAGTACCGAAAAAAAAATATAGTGGGTGCTGCCACAGAGAGTGCCATCCAAGTGAAGGACTGTTCTGTGGGAATGTCCCAGCCCATCTTCCACTAGGGTATCCACTGGATCTGGCACCATGTGATGTCTGGTTCTTCCCCAAAATTAAAATAAGCAAGAAAGGGGAACAACTTGAATTGATTCATGAGGTTGAGGGAATGTTGTCCCGGACACTAAAAACAGTCATGAAAGAAGACTTCTGGAACTGCTTCAGAAAGGGGCAAGAACGATGCGATAACTGTATTATAAGTGAGTGGATTAGTGGCACTGTGTCTTCAGTGCAATCATTTAAAAAAAAATTCAGCATTTCCGTCGCACCTCATATGCGTCGGTTCTTCACCTGGGGTGTTCTACAGCCCCTTACGGCACTTTTTCTCACCAAGGATTCTCAAACTCTGTGGCATTTGTGGACTACTTTCCCTGAGGAGGAGCTGCTGGCCTCTCCTCAGAGCTGCCTCACAGCCCTTTCGTTCTCGAAGCCTCACTCTCCCACTCTAGGATCACAAGCCTTCCTGCCACCTACCGTTAGCCCCCAAACAGTAACGCAAGATGTGAGATACAGCGTACGTCACCCGCTGCGGAGGTTATGTTCCAGAGAGGCCCACAAAAATTGCCAATCAGTGAAGTAGGGACGTTATATTTATTTTAGTATTTATGTATATTTTAAGGCTTTATAAACCCTTTCCCACACTCTTATAAACATTGCTCGCACTTTTAAAAACACCTCTAATGTTCTTAAGCATTCTCTAAACTCTCATCCTACATAATTTTATCAGCGTACGTATACTATACGGTACTGCAAAATCCCTCAACATAGGGAAAAATCCGTGATAAATAATTTAGATCAATATGTTTCGCAAACCAGCTGAACAGTGAGCCCACAAATGTTGAGGTGCGAAATAAAAAGGGACTGCTGCATGCTGCAAATAGAATCCCAAAAGGGTCCACTTGCACATGCTTTGCCATTGCTTTGGGACTGAATTTCTAGGCATTGTCTAGAGGTGGCAGGGCCTGAACTTTTGCAAGGTGATTTGCAGAGGTGTAGCACGTGTTGCCTCTGTGAGTGTTGCTCTGTGTGTGGCTTGCAGTATGAAGCTACTTGTCACTCTTCAAGCCTGATCCACATATAAGACACCACTGATGCAGGCAGCCATTGTGCTATTTTCATCCGTCTGACCCTGCTGTGGCAAATAGCAGAGAGCTGGAATGGTAGATTTGAGATAAGCCCTTAAATGCACACATTCTGTTGTTTATTTCATGTGAATGCAAACAGATTTTACCCTCATTTATGGTAGTGGTAGAAATTAAAGACTCCATCACATCTATGGCCATCCACCATGTGCTGAAGGCGATGCTACCACAGTAAAAAGAGCCACTGCATCTGGGGTTGAACTTACAATGGTGTACAGACATTCGCTAGGACGTGTTAAGCCCTGTGTCTTTTCAAACATTAAGAAAATTGCTGCCAGGTGTGGTGGCGCACGCCTGTAATCCCAGCACTCAGGAGGCTGAAGCAGGAGGATTGGTGTGAGTTCGAGACCAGCCTGGGCTACAAAAGGGAGCTCAAGGCCAGCCAGAACTGCATAGTGAGACCCTGTCTCAAAAAGACAAAAAAAAAAAAAAAAAAAAAAAAAAAAAAAAAAAAAAAAAATTGCCTACAGGGCTGGGGAAATAACTCTGTAGTCTAATTACCTGCCTGGTAAGTACAAGGTTCTGGGTTTGATCCCCTAGACTGCCATGTCAGCCCTGGAACCCAAGGCGCACCATGCTGGCCACCGAAACCTAGTGCATGCCTGTAATCCCAGAGCATAAAATGAATAAATATATAAATTAAAAAAAAATAAAGAAAATTGCTCACATTTTCCATAGCTCAGAAGTGCAGTTTTGCCTTTTATTTGTTATACAGGTCAAAGAGGATCAGTTTCAGAGGCCTCTGTGTCACCTTCTTCATTTTGATAGCTGTTCTCCTGTGGAACAAGGTACCAACTACCAAGGGCATTATCAACTGTACACTTGGGAGACAAGCAAGTCAGGGGATCTGTGACCTACTGTGACCCACAATGTGCCAGATGCATTAAATGTTGAACTGAGCACTTGGGAGGCTGAGGCAGGAGGATTGGTGCAAGTTCGAGACCAGCCTGGGCTACAAAAGGGAGCTCAAAGCCAGCCTGAACTGCACAGTGAGACCCTGTCTCAAAAAGACAAAAAAAAAAAAAAAAAAGTTGAATTGATTGCTGGGCATAGTGGTGTTCCGTGACTCCACCTGCTCAGGAGGCAGCAGGATCACAAGTTTGAGAGCAGCCTAGGCAACCCAGTGAAATCCTGTCTCAAAATAAAACTAGAAGTAAGAGAAAGCTGGGGACATAGCTCAGCACTCCCTGGGTTTGACGCCCAGTTTTAAGGAAACAGATTCTATTTGTCACATAGCTTGCACTGTACTCAGCCTAACACAGAGCAAAGCATGGCAGCAGCTCAAGTACTGGTACTGATGTCAATTATGATTCTGTGTCTAGGCATTCGTTTTTCCCCAGGAGAAAGCATGAACACAGCCTCCCCCCACTACCCCAAATTATGCATTTGAGTTTCTCATATTGGGGGAAATTTCAAGGGTCAGCCCATCCCATCTGGAGTGTGGTAAGGGATAAGCCTCCCGCTGGGAACACCACCTGCACGATCACGGTATCTCGCTCTCAGGCGAGTGTATGTCCCATCATTCTTGAGATGTCAGGGGATTGCATTTCCTTCAGTTACAGCAATCACAGTGGCTTCCTCTGCAGGACAGGAGAAGCGCTGCTGTGGGTGCCTAGCACACCTGCGTGTTGTGGGATTCTTCCTGTGCGTGACATGATTGCCACATCAGACAGGGGTTTCCAGGTCTAAAAAGTGGCATGGGTTTGAACTTGGGAAAGGGATTCCTGTTGTATTCTGGGAGTGACTGTCTTTGCCCAGTGGCTGGTTCACCCTTTAAATTTTTTTTTCTTTTGTAAATTGAGTAGGGCTCCTGCAATTACCCAGTCTCCGTAGTTTGTGCAGTGAGTTCCCATGGCTGCCACCAACCCTGACAGTCCTTGTGAGACCCCAGGCTTTTGGAGGTTGAATCTCTTGGTTTGGGTTCCTATCATCTGGTTGCTACTGATGGTCCAAGTACCATGACAGCTCTTCCTATTGCCTAAGATCTATTTTTGTCATTATCTCTGGCCCATTTCTATGACCTTGATGTGAGCTGTGTCCCTGGAGGCCCCAGTGAAACTTAATCATCTGGAGGGTCTTCCGACTCTGCACAGTAGATCCATCCCACCAAACACACTTTCCAGAGGCTAAATTCCTTTCTCTGCCATCTGCCTGCGCACCTCTGTCCTATGGACATGAACCATGGCTGCTTGCACGCCCCCAGGAGCCATGCCAGTCACATAGCTCTTTCCTGGGTCCCTGCCAAGGTGTTCAATGCTGTCTCTTGAGACTGCCTCCTTGAGTCCACAAATTCTTCCTTCCCTTTTTCTGTTCTGCTTCCCTTAATCAAGCATTCAAAGAACCCGCCCCACAAGTACTTCCCTGGCTAGTGTACGCTGGCTCAGCTTCCCAACCCCCCTGGGGCAGAGCTCTTTCCTCACTTGTTAGGTCAGCACATCCTTAAGCTTTGCTAAGATTTAACCACATCATTTAACCCAGGGAAGGGACACTCGCTGGGTCTCTGTCCAGTACAATCTCTGTGGGTCCTTCCTGAATTCCAGGACTTGTCAGGGCCTGGCTCTCTCTTCCCAGGAGACTCTTGGCATCCGCTCCTGAAGCTCTGTTACACTACACTGCTTTCCTCACTGGGCAGTGAGCCCTGTGAGCGGGCCACGAACAGCCTCTGCGGCACCCACCCATGTACTCTATATGCTTAGCACCACGCTTGATATGGATACTTAATGACGCGTGGCACGGACAGGCCTCTTGCATGAATGGAATGCACTGGTGGTTCTTCCTGGGTCAGGCCCTGTTTAAACTCTTACTTAATGCAGCGATTTATTTAATCCTCCCTCTTAATCCTCTGAGATATGCAGAGTAGCGTATCCTTCCCCCATATTCCCAGGCGTCTAACCTATTTTGTTGCCGTAACAATTATTGCATGCATACCTCAAATTATTGTCTGCCTTTGACTTAGAGTTCCTTGTAAGCAGGGAATCACATAAATTTAATATTTGTTTTGTGTGTGTACTCATGACTGCGTGAGTGAATAAATTAATTCCCAGAAATTGACTAGAGAAGCTTAAGTGCTTTGTAATTTCACTCTGTTTTGTTACAGGCATATTGCATTATATATTTTTCTTGATACATGCATGCTGCTTTAGACAGGTTGGGTCTTTTAATTTTGAAGTTTAAAAACCATTATTGCACCCACCTCTGTGATCATCTGTGACTAGTAAACAGGCAATATATTTTATGAAGCAGTATATGTAAAACTTTGTTTCGCACAAGGAACACGCCTCTTTATATGTGCTCCCTCCTCTCAAAAATGCAAATCAATCTTTTAGGTCTGTCAGCCACCAGCACACATTCCAGTGATTAACCGCTCAGTGTTAATGTGATGAAGGAAATTAATTTTAGATGTGTTTGGAGTTTAGAAGTAATTTGTGTAAAAATAAGATCCTGCTGTGATTCAGCTATTTCCTACCACTCTGAAATATGCTGCCCTGGAAAATGTGTTATTGGCACATTTATCATAGATCACAGCTCATTATTTTGAGGGTTGACAAGTGTCTCGTTGCACATTTATTAGGGAACTGAGCCTTAATCATCTCTGTGGTTTTAAGAGTTCCTGTCCGATTAGATTTGTGGCTTCTTTTTTACAGAAGAATCTTAAAAGGGAAAAAAAATCTCCCAGACCTGGACCTGAAAGGATGATAATTTTATAGAGTATTTAAAAAGAGTTATAAGGACTCACCTACATAAAAAAAAAAAAGATGGCTCTTATTTTATTTTTTTATGTTCTGATGAGCAAACTCATTTTTTAAATTCTATTCAGTAGCCCGAAGCTGTTCTGTTCTCAGCTTATAAAGCTTCCTGCCTTCTGGAAACTTCATCAACTTAGTTTATTTTTTTAATCTTCTTTCTTTAGAAAAATTTCATAAGACAAACGAGGTGAACCAATATCAAGGACAACAACAACCATAATAATCATAGTTTAGAATCACACAGAAAAACATCTATAAACCCCAAACAGGAGTCACAAAGGTTATATTTTAAACAGTTTTTAAAAGAAATATTTTAGCCTCTATTATGTGACCTGCTGTGATTTTGAACATCTTGGCTATATCAGTGAAGAAAGCAACCACAATTATTTGCCCTGAAACTTGCATTCTGTTTAGAGTAAACCCTTAGAGAAAAAGTACAGTGCATATTCAAACTGTGAAATGTGTCACAGACACTAAATAGAATAGGGGAAATGAATAAGGCTACATGGATGTGTTGGGGAAGGTCTGCAGTGCTAATGAGATACTGACATGTATGTATGTATGCATGTATGTATGCATGCATACATGTATCTATAATGCATGCATGTACTTGCTGGCTCAGCCTGCCCTAAGGGCAGGTCTGGCCCAGCATGCAGTGCTGGGGATTCAACTGTGGTCCCCTGCACCTGCCCAAGCTTGCCTAAGCAGGCGCTTTAGACTGCTGAGCTAGCTACCTCTCTGGCCCAAGAGATGCTGATGTTTGAGGAAGGCTGAGAGTAAGGCCGAAGGTACGTGCAGGAGAAGCGCTGTTGGTCTGGAGAGCAGCTGGATGCAAGGCCCTCTTTGGGTCTGTGCTGGAATTCAGGCAGTCAGCGTCAAGGGATCAGCGTGGTCAAGGAGAAGAGTTATGGGGTAGGGGGTGTGGCGAGACTCGGGGAAGATCACGTGGAGTCAGATTATGGAAGAATTGTGAGCTGTTAAAGAACATCTTGGCTTTTAGTCTGACCTCAGTGGATTTGGAGAAGAAGAGAGTCACAAGGACTACCCTCGTAGCCAAGGGACACAGTCATTCAGGGTAGAGATGTTGGTGGCTCAGACCAACATGATAGTAGGTGATGTTATCACCAGCAGTCAAATTCTGAATATAACTTGAAGGGCAAAGTGCAAATTTTTCTGGCAGCTGAGATATAAGACATGACAGAAAGGAAGAAGTCAGGACGCAGCCATGGTTTTGGACTTGAGCAAGTAGCACAAGCAAGTGAACCTTAACTGAGAGGGGTGAGGGGAGATGGGGTGATGTGTGCACCACAGAAGGTGGTGGTATCGGCCGAGCTCAGGAGCCGAAACCTGAGCACACCAAATAGTGGTTCTTCTTGCATGTTCAAGAGACAATATTGAAACACGATTCGAACAGAAAGCATACCTTTGGAAATTCTAAGTACGTAGGCAGTAACGGAACTTCTGGACTGGCGGAGGTCACCCGTGCAATGAGCACCGTCTGCAAGGAGGAACCCGCATGACCTCCCCACTCAGGACTCGCATCCCTGAAGTCGAGTGAACCTGATTGCATGGAGAACGCCGTGAGTGTGAGTTCATCTGGAGGGCTGGCTAAGTGTCAGTTATTTAAGATGCTTTTTAATTCATGGATAAATAAGAAAACGGATAAGGAACAGTAATCAACTCTGTCACTGGATGCTTCTTCCAATTAATGCTCCATGACAGACTCAGGAGATGGAGGGAAAGGCTGGGGTCACCGTCCATTTGCCTCCTATGTGGTGAGCTACTCCACTCTACTCGGGGCTCTGGAGAAGACCTGTCAGTTCCTTGCACTCTGGGTCCCACACGGGTTTTGCTAAGGGAAGTCACCAGGGGAAGCTGGAGCATGAGTCCTTTCTACCACAGCCCAGACTAGGTCGTGCCTGTGCATTTGTACAACCACACTGTCTATTGAGAAGTGACTTCCTGCTGCCCGTGTACCATTTATCCTTCAGTTCTTGGGGACAATGTTGACTTTTTCTACACATTGTCCTTGGGGGCCTCCCTTCTGCCTTTGGGACATGGTAAAACAAGCTAATGAATATACTTCTGCTACCTCTAGTTTTTCGCTTCTCCTAGTGTTTACCTGCATCCTAACCTTATGGGAGATTCAGGAGAAATATCTAGGCAACTACACGTTAAAAAATAGCTAATGAAGTATAATCTTTATTATTCTATGTAAAGATACAAAGACTGCATATAAATTATATTTGCTATTTGAACTCAGCAGTAAATGCCACCAAATTATACAGAGTCTGAAGAACAAATATGTATGACACATCTATCTCCAAACTAGCCACCCAGATTACAAATTTGTGGGGAAGAAGTTCTAGAACGGTGTTCTGCTGCATTAGCCAACAGTACAGTCTAGTAGACAAAGAGCCTGCAGTTATCAGTGACCACCAGTCCTTTGTTCATTTCATAGACCTTTGTTGAATATCCTTAACATGCTAGTGACAAAGAGAAATACATAATTCCTGCCCTGAGGACTCTACAGTGTGAAGTGAGAGCTATGTACACAGACAGGGAGGTTCTCTACAAGGTGATAACTCCTTTGATTAAGGTGATTTCCACTTAGTGCAGTATAGGGAAGCATTAAAGAGAGGAAATTAAAAAATGCTCTAAAGTGTAGGGGGTGGTACTCAAAGGTAATCCTGCAGGATGAGTAGTCGGTGGAGCCATGGGGGAAGGGGTGAACGGGTGGGTGGCAAGAGCTTAGGACAGACAGCGAAGGTTAGCGATATGGATTTTGGAGGCATAACATAGAGATAGAGGCGAGATAAGCCTGCAACGGAGATGACAGCTCTATGCAAAGAGTGATTAAGGACAGAAGCACAGGTCTCCAATGTAAGATAGAGAGGAGGAATCAACCAAAGAAAAAGCTAAGAAGGGGCTACATAGACAACAGAAAACAGGGAGAAAGGTATTTTGTAAAAAGCAAGGAAACCAAGAGCTGGAGGGAAGAGAAGGAAGGCCAGGTGAGGGGCGGAGAAAGAGTTAAGATGTGCACCAAGCTCACAAGGAGTGTGGTCGTTACGTACTGCTGACATGTATGAATAAAAGAATAAAAATGAAAGAGAAAGAACTAGTGGAGCTCTCAGAGAAATAAAAAGATAAAGTAGATGCCATGGAGGCTCAAGGAAGCTATGGCGGTGGTAGGTATGAGTCCACGTGATCGACCAGACCAGTAGATTTACAGGGAGTGGCCAGCAGGTGGGCTGTCTAGCGGACCAAGACAGCAGTGAACAAGGCAAAGCACAGGGCTTCTTAAAGAGTGGGAGGGGTGTTTTTGAGCTGGAACAGCTGAGGCAGAGCTAATCTTGGCAGAGCTACCTGGTCTGTGGGGGACCTTGGATGTTAACAAAGGACAGTTTCTGTGGTTGCTCGCCCAGGTCAAAGCCAGGGGGAATCTGTTCTGCAGTTTTGGGCCTGGCTCTGTGTGGGGCCCAGGGGGAGACAGTTGGGGAGCAGGGTGCCTGGGAAACCAAGAGGGAGAGTGTTTGTGACAGGGTGTCTGGGAAACAAAGAGGGAAAATATTTGGGGCAGGGTGCCTGGGAAACTTTGAATCCTGACCTATCAGAAGGGATGAACAGTGCTGGTACAATTGATGACCCTGGGGAAAGTCTGTCCTGCTGGACGATTAGCCCTGCTGGACTCACATTTTGGTTTTTGGGGATCTTGCTGTGTAGTCCAGGCTGGCCTTGAACTCACTAGGTAGTGTGGGATGACCCTGAACTTGAATCAGTCCTCCTACCTCAGTCTTTAGGAGTCCTGGGATTAGAAGAGTATACTATTGTGCCCTAGATTCACATTCTGCAGAGTGCTTGACTGGCGGAAAGTTGAACAGAGGGACACAGTGCTTTCAAGTCACTGTCTTGAGGAGATTGATTATGAAAGGAATGAGACAGCTAGGGATGAGCTAGAAGGGACCCACAGAGCTCCTCAGAGCCTTCTGCCTCGTGTTTAGCAAAGTGTGGATATGTTAACATGTAGTGATATTTGACATACAAAAGAAGCAGAGAATAAAAGTACTGGTTGTTATAATATGAATGAGCGACTTCACTGGTCCTTATGGTTCCCCAAGGTAGTGGTGTTGGGGATTGCTAAGGACCTTTAGGATATGAGGCTCAGTGGGAGGTCCTAGGGCCACGGGGACTCTGCCTGCCAATGGGATTGTTGTGCACCAGTCTCTTAAGGGTGCTCTGATTCCCGGATTGAAATAGGGCCCTTTTCCCTGATGTGAGCTTCTGCCATTGCCGACTGCTCCCCTCCTCAGCGGTAACACCGAAAGGCAGCCCCAATCGGACTCAGATTCCCAAACTGGGAGCTAAATAAGATTTTTGTCTTTATGAGTTAATTATTTAAAATATTTTATTGCACTAGCTTTAGTTGACCAGTACACAGAATAAGGAGGATGTTATAACATTTCTTGTAGTACAGTTGTTCCTTGACAAACTCCCAAAGTCTTTGTTTACCAGAGAATGAACTTTTTCATGGGTTCACATTAGAGAGACTGTTTTACTAAATATGGAAGTCTTGTCTCCTGATCCATGTGTTTCTAAGGAGAAGTGACTCATCGGGGCCTTTTTTTGCCAGCTGTTCCAAGGGTCTCTCTTTCTCTTAAGTATGGATTTCAGCAGCTTTTCTGTGAGGTGATTTTCCTTGCACTTGCCTTGATTTAAGTCCGCTGAATTTCTGTGATCTGTACTTCAATATCTTTCATCAGATTATGGTTATTTCCCACATTGATTTCAACAGACTCTGAGGACTCTAATTAAATCTGTGGTAGTCCATTTCCTATTGTCGCACAGATCACTGGGGTCTCATCAGTCACTTCCCTGTTCCTTATTCTTTGTATTACACGGTTTGCATTGACACCTGTCTTTATGTTCATTGACTCTTCTGCTATTTGTCATCTACCATTAAGGCCTTCCAAGAAATCATCCAATTCATCCATTGTGTTTTTAGTCCTAGATTTTCCCCCTCATATAGCACACATTTCTTTGCTGGGATTTGCTATTGACATCATTAAGATAATGTGTTTATAGAGCTCAAAGGTGAGCACACTTTTCTGAATCATAGTCAAGGAACTGTGTCCTATATGCAATCTTTGTCATATATTGCTATGATTTAAAAATCTTAGAAGTATAAAAATCAACGTTATCTCATGGTTGTACAAAAAGTGGGAACAGGTGTGACTTGGCCTCTGGTTATGGCTCAGCAACACTTCTTTAAGGTTTTCATTGAAGGATCCTGGTGAAATTTCTGGTCAGTGAAAAGAAAACCTTAATCCAGGAGCAAAGACATTCTCATGAGTAATAAGGGGGAAAAACCTTCATAATGTTAGATGATATGAAAGTTTCCTAAACAGTATATTAGAAAATTTTGACCTGAGAAAATTTAGAATTATAGACATGATTAAGAAATTGAAAGCCAGGTAGATGTGGGAGCATTCTGGATTCCGATTTCCAATTTATCTTCCCAGCTTGAACAACTTTAAGACATACTGTATCTGT
This sequence comes from Myocastor coypus, assembly GCA_004027025.1. Taxonomy (NCBI): domain Eukaryota; kingdom Metazoa; phylum Chordata; class Mammalia; order Rodentia; family Myocastoridae; genus Myocastor; species Myocastor coypus. Next base: position 20,161 of record PVJA010013554.1, on the reverse strand, counting down.
TTTATTTCATTTTAAGTTGGGGCGATAACTCAGTGTAAAGGTCCTGGGTTTATTTCAAGATCACAAAACAGGTAATAAAAGAAAGAAAAGGGATATAAGCACATACTCCTAAATTTGAAGGAATTTGTACATATAGGTATTTTCTATGTTTAGAACTTGAAACAAAATTTGATTTCTGAGAATAAAAGTTACTCCAACCTTTGAATTTAAGTTAAAATGTCCTATTTGAAATACAAAAATCTATCTATCTATCTATCTATCTATCTATCTATCTATCTATCTATCTATCTATCTATGTTTGTAAAAGTATATATATATATATATATATATATATATACATATATAGATAGATCTTATATAGAAGTAAGATGCAATATCTGCACATTTATTATGTCAGATAAATTCTTATTTGCTCATATTCAACTTTCATAGGAGACTGTTTAGCTATAGTACACTTCCATTCTTGTAGGTCACATACACATGCACAAAATATCATGAATGCATCTAAGATAATTTAGGGTTGAATGCAGCAAGAAACTTACTGACTTTTTAGAGTTCTTAACTACTTGAGAAATTTTGTTCTGGTAGAAAGTTGAAGTATTTAGAGCATACTGCACTTATAACTCAGTCAAAAATGTTAGAGCCATGCCATTAAATTTGCAAATTAAACTAAATTTATCCAGAAATCAAATTCTTTTTAAATTTATAAATAAAATGAGAATAATTAGCTGAGCTGAAAGTTTAAGAATGTGAAAATTAAGCATATTGAGTACTAATGAGACTTTAGATAGTTTCTTCTTCTTCCTCTTCCCCTTCCCCTCCTTCTCCTTCTCCTTCTCCTTCTCCTTCTCCTTCTCCTTCTCCTTCTCTTTCTCCTTCTCCTTCTTCTCCTTCTCCTCCTCCTCCTCCTTCTCCTTCCTCTCCTTCTCCTTCTCCTCTTCCTTCTCCTCCTCCTCCTCCTCCTCCTCCTCCTTCTCCTTCTCCTTCTCCTCCTCCTCCTTCTTCTCCTTCTCCTTTTTTCTTGGATTACAGGTGCGTGATACCACGCCCAGTCTCAATCTCTGTCCCAGTGCACCCCAGGGGCAGGGTCAGCAAGGCACGCCCAGGACGGAACCCTCCTTGCTGTCCCTGCTTAAGCAGGTGTTTTAATCCTCTGAGCTATCTGGTCAGCCCTTAGATAGTCTTTTTCTGCACACAAAGCTGTTCTTCTGGATATGAGTTGTCCGTACTGTATCCAGAAAGGGATTTTTTGTGAGACTGCAATTATTCCATTGTGAGCATCAGTCTGTCTCTAGATCCATTTGTTGGACCCATTGTGAGCTGCTTTTATTATGTTGGCATTTTCTTATTCCTATTTGAATGTCAAGCGTAGCCTATTTGTCTCTGAGTTCTAGTGCATATGGTAACACATACCTTATTACACAAAATTTTAGAGGGATGATAAAAGGCATCTCAGCAACTCCTAGGTCTACCTCAAGGCTCATCATGAAAACTTTCCCATCATGCTATGTCATGGAAGATGTCTGGTCCTTTTGTGAACAGTTATGGTAAAGGAAAGTGCATCATATGGTAGACACATTTGTTTTTCACTTTCTCTTTTGCTTTTTTTTTTGAGAAAAGTTCTCAGTACATAGTTCAAAGTGGCCTATAACTTACTGCATAGCCCAGGCTGGCCTTAAACTCAGCAATTCTCCTGGCTCAGCCTCTGGAGTGTTGGGCTATAGGAATGTGTCACCATGCCTGGCTAAAGCTTTCTATATTGGAGAAGCTCCAAAAATCAGAAAAATTTTCTCTGATTTCTCTGCACTATGCCTTCTGTACTGGTTTTCCCATCACTGATACACAATACTGGCATCCATAACTTGGAAGGAGGTTTGATTTGCTTAATTGTTTAAGGCAGTGGTTCTTAACCTGTGGGTCGCATGACCAAAACATAGGGGTCACCTAAAGCCATCGGAAAATGTTATTTATTTGGAATTGTTGTTATGTTTAAACCCATGCTATGCCATGGTGAAATGTTATTTATTGGAATTAATAACAAGTATTTCTCAACATATAATTAAGTATTGTTTTGTGAGTAATCACTATGTTTAAATTATGTTTGATTTGTAGCAATGAGAATACATAATGCATATCACATATTTACATTCCAAATCATAACTGTAGCAAAATTACAGTTTTGAAGTAGCCACCAAAATTATTTTTTGGTTTGGGGTCACCGCAACATGAGGAACTGTACTGTGGGGTCACGGCATTAGAAAGGTTGAGAACCCTGGTTTAAGGGGATTTAGTACATGGTGTGTAGACTTCGTGACAGAAACACCATAATGGAAGGGTGTGGCAGATGGCAGCTGGGAAGCAGAACAAGAAAATAGTGCCAGAGAAGACCAGGTGAGCACCCAGATACAGCACCCCAAGTCATGCCTTCACGATGCCCCCTAAGCCCCTAGAGATATGTTTTGTGCATCCTACAGACAGGTCCCAAAGGTATCAATTGGACACATGCTTAAAGACATCTTCTTGTCTTGAAATTTCAGTGATCTTCAGTTTTCCTTGGACCCTGTGCTCTTTCTTCTCCAAGTTTTACCGGCAGTCTTTCTTCTAACCCACACCACCAACACTGGGTGGCGCTTTGCTATTATGTAGCATTCAAAACTTAGCACAGCCTTCCTGGCATGATCTGTGCAGCCCAATGTAGAGTCACTGTGCCTCCCATCCCCACCTCTCCAACCCCTCCTTTGGACACTGCGTTGCTACCAATGTCCATCTTTTCTATCCTTCCTGTCTAAGATCTTTGGCTTGGAAAGTTTCTACCAAATAGCCAACTTATCTCTAAAGCCACTTCTCTTACTTTAGTTGGTGTTTATACCAAGTGTTCTCATTATTTCTACATAGAGCTTATAGTTAAAACTGAATTTGAATCCTGCAATACAACAGAGCCCTGGACTATTTAGAGCCGAATCCATTTAGGGTTTAAAATGAGGGCTAGGAAAAAACATATCCTTTCTGTATTGTCTTAGTTTTCTTGTCACTGAAGTACACTACCCAACACCTATAACTTATAGGAAAAAAGTTTAATTTCAGTTCATAATTTGTAGGGGGTTAAGTCCATGGTTAGTTAGCTCCAATATAGGACAGTGTGGCAGAAGGGCATGGCAGAAGAGATCACGACATGGTGGTGAAAAGCAGAGAGAACAGGCAGCAGGAAGGGAGACAGACTCTCTCAGGCCATGCCCCCAGTGACCCTCTGAGGCCACACCCCCAGTACCCCTCTGAGGCCAGTGACCCACCTTTTTAGATCATGCATCACCTCCTAACACTGCATTTGGCTATGAACTATTGGTAGCCAAATCCACGGATGTATCACACCCTGGAGGTCAAACCCACTCTGCAAATTCCCATTTATAAGTGTATGCAACTTTGGGAGACATTTACATATAAATATGAAACACTCTTAAGCACAAAACTTTCAGAAATGCTTTTGCAACTATATATATATTTTTTGGAGATATATAATGTATTATGTCAAAACTCAGATGGTACTACATAAGACATTTTGCTTGTTTTTCTTAGGAGCAAGGTCTACAGAAACTTCTTATTTTATCTCCACACTTCCATGTCCATAGAGTTGACAGCAGTCTATACAAGGCCCATTACATCTTCTGAAGTGAGCCGCTTGTGGCACTATTCTTCTGGCCTTCACCAAAAGGAAAACATAGTCTCATGTGCTATGTATGTGTGCCTCCACAAAAGCATGAAGAAATTTGTCACATGCTAGCTATTTTCAGCTTAAGGAAGTGAATAGAATTTCACCACTGGACTCAAACTTTTTTTTTTTTTTTAATCACGCTTTCAACTAAGTGAAAACATATATTCACAGGACTAGCTGCTGTGCAAGTTGACCCTTAGAATAATGAAAAAAAAATTTTTATAAATCGAATTTCCAAAAACTTATAAAAAAGAAGTCAATATCATCCCTCTCTAGGAGGAAAAAAATTATTTTGTTCAAAAATTGGGTTTACATGTGTAAAATGTGCATTTACAGAAACTGATTATTTACATAGGAAATCAGCCTTAGTATCTTCATTTTTCTTTGTAATATCAAAGGTTTAATTACAAAAGTTTGCCTCCAGTAAACCTGTCAGGATAACCCAGAATTTCATGATATATGTAACATTTTAACATATCTTTCATTTCAAATCACAATTATTTGGAAGTTACTGCTGCAGTCTTAACTGTGCTTCTCAGATAGTGGCTGAAGCTGGCAGACATTTGTAAGAACCCCTGAAATCATCCATACTTGCTGTTTATACACTCTTCTTGTTTGAAACAAAGTGAAAGAATTCATAAATATCATTACCTAAGCACCTGTTTAAAATTAAACATATATGCCTTCAGCTTGGAAAATAATTTCTTTAAAACTAGTAAACCACAGCTGAAATCCCATGTCAACTGAGGGCTTTTTCGGGAGAAGTCACAAGATAACTGCATCCTAAGGGCCTCCTCTGTTTTGAAGCTGAGAGATGGAACAAAACAAAGCCATCTTTTTCATTCCAAACCATGGAGGTGATGTGTAGAAAGATATCCATATCCTCTGTCCATAGAAAGAGGGTGAGTAACAGAACTACTGGTCTAGAAGACAATGCCTCCCGTCATCGGTCTTCTCGGCTCACCTCACATGACCCAGCAGAGGTAAGTGCCCTCCCGGGGGCCTATCTGCCCCCGGCCCTGAGGCCACATAACCGAACGGACCTTCACTCCGCCATCTTCACCTCACTTCAGCTAAACCCGCGGCCTTTTGCAACTATATTAACACTTTCCCTGCTTTGAGGATGAAGAGTTCAGGCCTAAGTATCACTTGAGGAGACCTCACAGAATAAGCCATTCTGCCAAACTAATAGATTTGTCAGCATTGAGTGTTTCACATGCTCATTTATATCCGGAAATATTCATTCTGATGCAAAAGAATGAAACATGCAAAAATCAAATATGCAAAATTGAAAAGGTATAATAGAAATTTGAGGTTGACCCTTTAAATATGCAGATGATGAACCACCAAGTCTTAATGAGTTTTTCCAATTCTTCTGGTTCCAATATATTCAGTTGGGTGAAAAGCCTGCTCAAGAAAAAGAAGCTGATGAGTTTGCTCTGGAATGACCCTCTCTATATTTGTTTAAGATTAGGCATTTGTCTGTTTCAACAGGGCCTCTTACCTCATCATTGTTCAAGTCCGGCAGGAAATGAGATCTTCCTAAGGAAGCACATAATGAGCACATTCACTAAAGTAAAAGTCATAGAAATTTTGCTGACTGATTATTCTTCCCTTTCACCATTAGCGCTTCCTTACGATGGTAATGAAAACTCTGATCTATTAACTCGATTATGTGTTTTATAGTGAAAAAGAAACTACCATTTTATAGAAGTCGAGTTTCTGGCCCTACAAGCATTTTAGTAGGTTGGCAAGAGTAAGAGAGGCGGTAAAAGAATCAATAGATGAAACACAAATCTTGAAGCGTGGACTTGGGAGAGATATTTAACAGTCGTATTTCGTTCTGATTAACTTTCTTTTTCCCAGAAGCCAAGAGGATGTCCACTGTGGCAACAAGGCATTTAGGACAATCTGTCATCTTTAATAGTGCCACTAATAATAAGAAAGCCATTTTCGAACTCTTCTGTTTTAATTAGTTGCTGGATAACTATCACCATAGCTCATTCTATTCTTTCTCCAACGGCTAGTATATTACACCTTTTGTGGAAGCTTTGTGTTACAGACAACTGTTCAAAGTCACTTTGGATAAGGGAAGTAGCTTTATACTATTCTATGTGTTATTTATTAGAAAAGAATTTTTTAATATTTTTATTTTTGCCTTTGTACAAATCTGTCTATGAGAGTAAATTGTGGGTGGGAACATGTTTGTAATACTGGCCTGTTATTGTGATGGCTATCAAAGCCTTCAATAATAAGAATAAGTAAAGATTGTAGGCTTCTTTCTCTGTAGCTGTGTTACTAGGTGCTACATGACTTCACAAACATGGCTCCCTGTGAATCTCCCATGCACATGTCAGTAATCAGCAATATCTACAAACAAGCATCCAGCCTGTTGTCATGGCTGGTGGTTTCCCAGTCTCGTCCTTGAGGCCCTGCATTGAACTGTGCCACATGACCTAGCACCAAGTTCTGTGCACTGAATGCTCCCCAGAGGCAGATGCACTACTGTTCCAGGAGCACATATCTGGGTGAATGAGGGCACAGATTCCTCAGCAACTTAGGACTCAGGACTGAACTTGTGTCTAAGACTATCCCTTGGACAGGCTGTTGTGGTGCTTGGCATCCTAGATTTCTAGAATGAATCACTGTGACTAGATGCCACTTATTACACTTATGAAATATCATTTATAATACTACATATGCAAATGCACAAACACCATAGTGCTGCTGTAGATAAAGATAGTCCAAGTGTTTGTGTTTTAAATGTTGAATAACCTTCCTGAACTGCTGGTGATTAGAATGGGACTCAAAATATTAACCAAAACATGTATATTCTACTTCCTACTTCATACAGGGTAAATTATAATAATGTAACACTAAGGTGCATGAGCTTTTTGATATCGTGCTGACTGTTTTCTTGCTGTTTTGCTTTCAATCCCCACTTCTCTGTCTTCTGCCCAGCCTTCCTCCTTTCTTCTTGCTTTTCTTTCTCCCCTGTTCCATTCCTTCCTCTCTTTTTCCTCACCCTTATTTGATAAGTGGTCACTCAATGGCTATTTGAGCAGTCAGAAGATCTGGGCTGAACACCAACTGTGACTACATTCATAATGTCAGTGTGATAACGGACTGAGATCCAGGAGTTTCCTAGGATCTTAAACTTTCCATTTCTTAAACAGAGTATAAAACTATTAAGAAAAATTAGAAAGAATGCAGAATTTCACTAAAGGAAATGGTAGGAATTCAACTATGACTGCTATATAGCACATTGTTGTCTTCAAATTTGTTGTTCAGATTACCAGATATAAGCATGTAAATTGGTCAAAAAATGAAAAAGAATAAAAAAACCTCTATAAACCAGTAGAAATCAGCAGTACAATATCCAAGCTATCTTATATATATATATATATATATATATATATATATATATATATATATATACATATATTTTTTTCACTTCTTTCTTTTCTTTTCTTTTCTCCTTTCCCTCCTCCCAGTTGTTCCTTCCCTTGGAACAATTTCTTTCTCTTTCACAGTATCTATTGTACCTTATAGATTTTATTTGCTCTTTCACATTCTTACATTAGGGGACAATACCATGTTTACACAGGCTGAATTATTCCAATTATGAGCATGGTCTTTCCACATTCCAAAGGCTAAAATTAGACCAATGTCTATCACCCTGCACTAAACTAAAGTCAAAATGGATCAAATATTTAAATATTAAAACAGAAACACTGAACCTACTGGAGAAGCAAGTAGGTAGAAATCTTGAAGACATAAGGGTTGGCAGAGAGTTCATGAACAAAAGGAAAACTGCCTAGGAAATACCTCAAAGAATCAACAGCTGGAATCTCATCTTATTGAAAAGTTCTTGTACATCAAAAGAAATGACCAACAGAATAAAAAGAAAACCCATGAATTTGGAAAAAAAATTTAGCCAACTATCCCTCAGACAAAGGCTTTGATTTAGAATATATAAAGAATTTTTAAAAATCAGGACCCAAATTCAAAGACATAATAAAAAAAATTGGCATCTGAGATGAACGCACAGTTCTCAGATGAAGAAATATAAATGGCAAATAAACACATGAAAAGCATGTTCCACCCATTGGTCATTTGAGAAATGCAAATTGAAACTTCGAGTTTTTCAAATGGTGACAGTCCAGGCAAATTAAGACAGTTCTTAGTTATGCTAGTGGTGAGTGTGGGAATATTGTTGCACTTCTGAAGCTCAGACTTCTCATTTTTAAAACAGAATGTGGTAATAACATTGCAGTAGAAAATTGACAACTTAGTTTGTACGGTGCAGGACACATGACTTGGTGATGTGGAAGGCACACCATCTCTTTGGTAACTGAATTCTTCTCAAGAAAAAGGATTCCCTGTTGGGTGAATAATTTGGTAAGCAGTTGGAAGTAGAGACAGATAGCTTAGAGTCATCTGTGAGGACATCACGCGGCCCTAAACAGCTTTCTATGGGGAATTATACAAGGCTTCTGGGCTTTCTGAGAAGCCCAAACTAAAAGCTTGAGCAGGAGAATAGTTTTTGATGGCCTATACATTAAGGAAGTGATGTGTTAAAAACCAAAATATCTCATATGGAGATAGTTAATGCCTAGTAAAACATTTAAACCCCATCTTCTTATGAATCCTTTTTGAAAATTATGCATCACTTCATTGTATATTTGCAGTTATGTCTTATTTTAGGGTGGGATGAAGTGAAATTAACATCACAAGAGACAGCACAAGAGCTGAGTCTATAATTTGAAAGATCATATGTGCACCCACTCCAGTTTGCTTTTAAGATTCAATGAACTTGCACTGCTATGCCGCATAATGTTTTCAGAAAACTGAAAACAGTGTCTGGTACTTGTTAAGAACTTAGTTTTTTTTTTTTTTTTTTTTTTTTTTTTTTACCATAAGAGCAGCCTACATTCAAAGAACACCGATTTTCTTTCACCTCTTCCATGCCTGGGACTTTTCCTTCAAAATCAAGGAGGCCTGGGCTATTTATAGCTAAATCTATGTAGGCCTTAAAACTGAGGGCGAAGGAAAAGGAAGACAGTTCCTTTCCACACTGTCTTGATTTGCTTGTCATTGCAATATAACACACAACACCTACAACTTATAGGAAGAGAGATCTTTTTTTTTTTTTTTTTTTTTTTTTGGTGGAACCAGGGTTCGAACTCACAACCTTGCACTTGCCCAGCAGGCACTTGTGCCTCGGAGCTATCTCCCCAGCCCCTAGAGAGATCTATTTTTGATACGCAGTATGTAGAGGTTCGGTCCCTAGCCAGATGACTCCAAGGCAGGGCAGTGTGGCAGAAGGGCGTGGCAGTGGGAAGCAAAGAGATGCAGGAGCACTGAGGGAGATAGGCCCGTCCAGGCCTTGCCCCCAGTGACCCACCCAACATCACAGTTAGCTATGAACTCCTCAGCGGATGCATCTGCTGATGTGCCTCTCACCCCCACGATACCACCACTGTTATGGCTTGTGTCTAGTTGTGCCCAAAATTTCATGGGGAGGGGACTTCTAGAGTTTGAGATTAACTCATGATCCACTGGGATTATGAGTCTTATTATTGCTAGGATTATGGATGTGAGTGTACACCCAGCCGGAGGCAGAGAGCGTGAATGTAATAGAAGAGAGCCAGACTTCCTCTCTGTTGCCATTGTTGCTGCTACTCCTCCCATTTGCCCTCTTGCTGTCAGCCGCCTCCATGAAAGGTTGCTCTCTGCCAGGTACCTCTTGGAGCCAGCTGAGTATGGATTGAAACCTCCAGTAACTGAGCTAAATAAACCGTTCCATCCCTCGTTTTCAGTGTCAGGTAGTTTTTCCCAGCAATGGGAGAAGAGTAAACGAACCAACCACCTTCCCGGATCCCCACGTTTTCCCTTTTTGAGTTAGGTCTTAATTTGGATGAAAAGCCTGTTTTGGAGATACTGCCTCTCCTGTGACCTGTGAAGACGCAATAATTTTTCTCCCTAAGAACCAAGGCTGTCACTTCTCAGAGGCTCCGCCACGCTCATTCTGGAGAATTTGCAAAGCCTGGTCTCAGAAGTGATTAAATGCACTCAATTTTTACATGACTGCTTAGCTTTTCTGTCTGAATTTGCTGCAGGGAGGTAAAAGGAAGGCTGAGAAAGAGCCCTACCTTAACATACATTGCATAAAATCTAAGTAATTTCTGATAGTTATTGGAGTCTTGGATCAAAATAAAGTCTTGCGACCTCTAAGATTTTTCAGGTCAAGTTTCCACATTGCAAACCTCATGAATAATTGAAGTACACAGCAAGATCTGTTAGAGACCTCACCTGATTTATTCAGTTTCTGCTTGTCTCATTTCTGGGTTGTTCATTCAGAACTGCTTCTGTGTAAATCTGACAGCTTCAATCACCCAAACCCCAGATCCATGCATTGATGCCTATAACTCTGAGTAATTTAAGGGGTGGCTCTGTACGTTAAAGCTTCACTGTGTAGTTATCATTTATAAATCCCAAATGTTTTTTATAGACTACCTCATACTCTCGTACAATTGCTAAGATACCCACACACAGCTCTGGAGACCCTCCTATTTAGAGACCAAATAGTACTTATGTCAGAACTTGTAGATATGACCTCTAAAAGTAATAGATGCACACGATTTGCAAAAAAAAAAAAAATAAATAAAATAAATAAATAAAATAAAATAAAATAAATAAAAAATAAAATAAAATAAAATAAACTCAGGATAACATTAGGAAAAAAAGTCTATGCAAACAGTGACTCCTAATGAATATCTTTTCTGTGCACAAAATTAAATAAGATTCTTCATCAGTTTAAGTTTTTCAGTGTTGAAGGTAGATAAATTATTTGAAATCATGAAGATATTATTTAAATACTGAATGTAATTCAAACACCAGGATGAAAATTTCCCATTAGCTGTGCTAAAGATCAACTTTACTCATTCATGCTTGAGGTCAGAATTTATGACATCTCAGAGAAACATGGAAATAAAAATAAATACGTTAAATGTTTCCTGGTGTTGCATTCCATAATAAAAGATATAACTATACTTGTACTTTTAGTTATATAATATTACATGAAGTTGGGGTTACTGTTTGTCACATATATGAAAGGTTGTATTTATTATTCTCACTTGATTTCTAATAAAATTAGCCTGGTAGGTTTGTCTCACAGAGTAGTTCAAGTGATAATCTCTTTCATTTTATTGAAAACATATTCTAGTCCCATCCTCCCCTGACTACTAAGCAATGGATAAATAATCCAGAAGTGGTGAGATTTCAGTGACTATGGAAAATTAAAATTCTATTAACAGGAAAACTGGAGCTGGTGACAAAATGTGTTTTCAAAAACTTCCTTTCATTTCTGAAAGGGACATGATTTCATGATAAAAGTTAAACTTCAGAGATTAATTTACCTGACTGCTCCATCTGGAAACTAAATAAATCTTTTTCCCCCATTTTCAAGCTGTATCTATCAACATGTTTGAGAATATTAAAAACAATAAACATCAAGAAAATTAAAAATAATTGGTCACAGACCAGGCGAAAAGATTCCAAGCAGCATACTGATGCAAAATGTACAAAGAACAGTTACAAATCTACAAGAGAACCAACAATCCAATGAAAACATGGGCAACAAAGTTGAACAAATGCCTCAGCAAGGAACGTATGCAAATAACAAGCAGCACACGCAAACATGTTCAGCATAATCCGTCATTAGAGCCTTGTAAACCAAAGCAACCTTGAGGGAACATGAACTTCTTAGAGCACCTCTCCCGTCTAAAACACTGACAATAGCCAACGCTGGCGGAGGTGTGAAGAAATGGGACTCCCGGTGAGAAGGCAAAGTGGTACTTGGGGGACAGTTTGGCATTTTCTTCCAAAATGAAATATGCTCTTGCCATACCATCCAAAAATCACAGTCTTTATTTACCAAAATAAATTAAGAACTTATGTTTACATAAAAACCTGCATATGGATGTTTATAGCAGCTTTATTATAACTGCTAAATCTTGGAAGCAACTAAGACACTCTTCAGTAGATGGATACAAAAACTATGGTACCTCCCAACAATGGGATATGATTTTGTGCTAAAAAGAAGTGAGATAGAAAGCATAAAGTATTGGAAAGAGGAAAGAACCTCAAATGTACATTGTAGATAATCCAAAAAGCCCATATGCTGTAGGATTTCAGCTCTATAACATTCTGGAGAACGCAAACTACACAGACAGTGAAAGGATCAGTGGCTGCTATGGTGATAGGGAGAAAAAGATGAAAGAGAGAACAAACGGAAGTGCACATTATAGATAAGCTGAAAAGCCCACATGCTGTAGGATTTCAGCTCTATAATATTCTGGAGAATGTAAACTACACATAGTGAAGGGATCAGTGACTGCTTTGGCGGTAGGGAGAAAAAGATGCAGGGTTAGAGTACAGAGAGATTTTAGGGCAGAGAATGTGTTTCAGATGATAGGTCTATGGTAGGTGTCATGAATGTTACTACACATTTATCCAAACATATAGCATGTGCAGCACCAAGTGAACCCTTTCTAACCTAGGAACTTTGCATGAAAGTGTTGCGTTCATGTAGGCTCATTGGTTATAATATATATGTATGTGTGTGTGTGCGTGTATATATATATATACATATATATATATGTATATATATATATATATATATGTATGTAATATCAATGCAATATGAGGAGTCAGTAGCGAGGGTAGATTATGTGTGTTTGTATTCAGGAGTACAGAATGTGGAATGCCACATTTTTTTCTGTTCTTCCATGAGCCTACAAGTACCCTAAAAATAAGGTTTATAAACTAAAGAACAAAACAAACTATTAAGCACATCTCCTTCTAAAGCTGTTGACAAATAAATATTTATGAGGCACGGGCCACGTGTATGGATGTGTCCTGAATTCTGTTGCTAACCCCAAACCACACTCTGTTCACCGAGTTATAATTAGACCAGCGTTATGATATAAAGTTAGGTTATTGGATTAATAGGAATTAGTGGATGTATTGAAAGACTGATAAGCGGCAATCTGGATCTTAAATTTTGATCGTTTCTCCTTTCCTTTGCCTCTTTGATTCTTTCCCCCCTTCTTTTTCTTTTTCTTCTCCTCTTACTTCATAAGAAAAGCAAAATTTCCAGCGTCTTAAAAGTCAAAACATGCATGTTTGGATTTTCTGTTGAGAAATGCATCCATCCAAATTCTCATGAGAAGAACGCTTCTGCGAGGTTTCTTAATCAGAAAGGCATTCAGACAAACTCACTTGTCTGAAGCCTTTCATTTGGTCGTTTTGTATCCTGTGATGATGTGCTGTGAATTGAGGCAAATAACCCATCCAATGAGAAATGCTCTTTGCTTTTCAGTGTCATGAGAACAACTGAGGATGTGAATAGTGACCTTGAGTTAATATTACTGACTTTGAAAGGTTGGGTATTTTCGAGCATATGTGTGCATTTATTTGTTAGTGGAGTCAAAGGGCCTGACCTAGGCCTATTTTGTTTGGTCTAAAGGATGCAAATGTATGTAGACTTCCATGGCATTGTACAAACTGCAAGCCATGACTCATTGGCAGGTCCTAAAGCCAGCTCAGGGGAGGCGGAGTAGAAATGAAATCAGTTGTGCTACGTGCACGTACCGCATCTCCATGATGCTGCAAATATTAGATACAGTGAACATGCGCTAAGAAAAAGAAAATTAATTGAACAGATTGCAAATAATGTTGCCGTAAGAGATGAAATAGAATAGAACTACCAGAGTGTAGGACACTTAGGAAGGGGAAGTCCTACTTAGTGAAACTTTAGCTAGAGTATTAGTTGCTAGGGTAAAGTATATTTTTGTTTTATAAGTAAAATACTTTTAATTAGATCACTAATGACCCATCTTTTTTCCATTAAGAGGACATAAAATAATAACAACCCCAAATATCTTAAAATTTAACTTAATAAGCATGTTTGCATATTCTTTTTAAAAAAAGGAATACAGTCAAGTTTTCAGGGAAAAATGTACTTGCTCAAGATTTCTTAAGCAGAAGTACACACAAGGATGCATACTTTTCAGAAGCCTCGTGTTTTGTGGTTTATATATTCCTAAAATAAAATGAGGGAACTGGATTGAAAATACATGCAAATATCTAATAAACAACTCTGGACTTTTTTTAGTATAATCTGAGAAGTGACCCAGGGTCTTGGAATAATATTATTTAATCAGGGCCTTGCCTCCAAAGCCTTCCAAGTGCCTCACGAGTACCCCACAGAATGAGAACAGTCTCGTTCTGCACTATGCAGATGACAGCTGTTGTTGGCAGGAAGTAGAAGCCCAGAAGTGAGTAACAGGCAGATCCAGTGAGCTGACTGCAAGTCTTTGAGCAGCTGCCCACAAGGGCTGAGGCAGAGATGGAGCCGATTCTCTTGCCTCAACCTTAATTACATTCAGTGCTTTGCACCACACACCCCAAGTACATGGTCAGCATTTTAAATAATACAGACATATGCTACAAAGAAAAAATATTCCTCCCAGAAGCCATAGAAAAGCCATGGGGGTCAAGTCTGTATAAGCACACAGTAGGCTTGGGTCCTGCTCTAGGGTTCTTAGTGTGAGCTAGGAAGTCTCTGACATGTATGAGGAGGACCGCTGATGCCCAAAGAAGCATGATTTTCTCAGAAGGCTAAGTTGGCAAGTGTGCAGAAAGACACCCATGGGAAGTTACACAAGCTCGACTACAGTGACCACAGGGCCCAGGCTTCTCAGCAAAACCCAAGCAGATGCTTTAGACAAAGAAGAGGCACGCATCCACAGGGCACTCCCACTTCCTTACTTCAAGTATCTGTGCTAACTCCCCAGATGTATGGTTTGTTCTTTAAAAATCAGTGGCTTGTCTTTTATCTGTATCACCTTACTCGACAAGCTCTGGCTCATTTTAAGATAAACAGTTGACGGCCCATGATCAAAGAGAGCTGAGGACGGACAGAAAAACAGAACCTCATGTTGGCGTGGCGCGGAAGAGAGAAACAAAGCCAAGTAAATATAATAAAATCAGCTAATACTTGCTGGGTTCCTACTGTGTTCTAGGCACTTGACACACGTTTTCTCCCAGCAACCCTGAAAATGGTTTCTGGAATTACCTCTACGTGCCAGAGAAGGAAATTGAGGCTTGAGGAAGTGAAGTCATTTGCCAAGATCACAGAGCGGCACACTGGGAAAGCTCAGATTGTAGGTATGTTTTCTTCGAGGCCTGAGCACTTAACCGTTTGTGCACCAGTCAGGCTGGTGGCTGTACTGTATCTGCTGAAGCAGGCAGCCCCAGGACGTGCCAAGAGACACACTGCTTACCCACATGAGGCTTTTGATGGACGCTTTTTCTTTTCGAACTCAGACTTTTTTCACAGCTAGGTGGAGTTGATGAGATCTCTGACAGTGACCCACAAGAATTCCCCCGTAGGCTGTGGAGAGCATAGGAGATGTCCAGTCTGTGCTTGGCACACAGGCAAGTCTTGGCGTTGTTTCTTGATGGTGACCAATCTTGCCTATAGGACACAGGACATTTGGTAGTTAGACTGTGCACTATGACCCTGGGATCGTCCAGAGGCGCACTTGATGGAGCGACGGACAGACACCAGAGCTCAGGCCCTGGCAGTAGAAGTCTTGGGTGTCCTGCTGAGCTGTGGGGCAAGCAGTCCTTGTTGACACTCTGGATCCCACAGCCGAGATGTCTCCTTTTCAGATTATTCCACATTGATCGTTGTGTATTTGAAAGTTCCCATGGCAGAGCTGCAAGAACGAGCTAGGGCTGAGGACCGGTCTTGGATCTATGGGTGCTTTCCTTGCACCACTGCTGCATTTTTGCTTTTCCCTTTGTTCGTTCCCTTCTGCAGACTTTCACACAACACGGGGATCAAGGATCAGGGACTTAGTGACTCACATGAATGGAGTCTTAGTCGTCCCCCTCTCTGAATGCAGAACAACGCTCACCATCCAGTTGTCAATGCTCTGGCAACGCATCTTTCTTCTGGTCCCTGACCTCTCCGAAGTCTTTTCGCCTTGGCACCTACTTGCTCTTATTTTATTCTGCGACGGTTTTCTTTACATGCTCTTGGATTCTTCTACCTTCTCATGGTTTGGGCGGAAAATGTCTCTCAAAAGTCTCATGTGCTCCCTGGGAGGGCTTCAGCAAGATGATTGGATCACGAGGGGACTATGCTCACAAATGCGAAGTTGGGTGCACCACCAGGAGGGAAAGCTTGCTTGGAGGAGGTACGTCAGTGATTGAGAGCCTTTGGAGGGTCTCTACCTGTCTGCCTGCCTGCCTGATGTCTGTCTGTCTGTCTGTCTGTCTGTCTGACCCTTCTTTCTCTCTCTGCTTCCTGGATGCCATGATTGAATACTTTTCCTCTGCCTCACTCTTACATCATGCTGCTTCAGCCTTGGATCTAGCTAACCATAGACTCGACCCTCTGAAACTGTGAGCCCCAGCAGACCTTTCCTCAGTTAAGCTGTGGGTGTCAGGTACTTTGTTCCTGCTGCAGGAAGGTAATTAGTATAGTCCTACCAGTCCTATCATGGCATTTTCCTCACAGATTGATTGGTGGAGCCAACATCCTTTGCTTATTCTCTAACAATTCATCCCTTTCTTACTTTCTTTTTACTATCTAAAATTACTTGGTATTTTATACTTCATGCTCAATGGTTTGTGTTTGTTTTGTTAATGGTCCCAAAGGCCTAGAGCCATGTTTGGTATTGATAGCTGTGAATGAATGAATGAATGAATGCACTGATTAACCTAGACATAAGTTATTTAACTTCTCCCACTGGAATTAAGTTTCTAAGTAGCAGTATCTCATCTATTTACTATTGTCTCCCAGTGCTTTTGATAACATGGAGCACAAAATCAGAATATCATTAATATTTATAATGAACAAGTTAAACTAGGACTCCAGTGCCTAGTACACCTGTCACTCACACTCTCAGGGTCCTGGGAGGTAGCACAAATGGACACCCACATACCGTATGTCTAATTGCTTATAAGTCAAAGCCAGCACTCACTACAATGTGTTCTCTTCTCCTAGTTTCACAGATAATTTTTGTAGTAATCTAGGAACACTGAGTTTTGGACTCTATGCTCAACCGAGTTCTATAGTTCCATGTGGGATTGTAGCAGCATAAGCAAGTTTGGCCCTGGACCCCATCCATGCCTGCAGCCTGTATCCTTCATGTCTTTCTCTCCCTGCCCTCCTCAAACCATCCCCTTTTCATTTTTTTTGAAGCTTTGAAACAGGGTGCTACCTAGACTGCAGTCGAATTTGTAACACTCCTGGCGCAGCCTTCTAGAGTGCTGAGGGATTATGGCCTGTGCCCACATATCTGGCTTTATATCATCTCTTGCAAATAGTTGTCCCATGAACATTCAAGTTTAAAGTTTTACCAACAGAAGTATGGACCCAGGAGAGAAGCCTGGTCCAGGTCCTGGAAGTGGGCTTGGGACTGTGTTTGAGCAACAAACTCCCAGTTCACGGAAGCAGGTCTGCAGACGGTGGTTCTAAGCTTGGAGTGGACACCGTGCTTTCAGTCTCTGGTCTTGCCACTGGAGGAGCAGAGCTAGAAGAGGGGCAGAAGAAGGATGTCTGACTCCATGGCTTTAATCACTGGTCAGGAATACAAGTGTGGCTGGGGAATTAACGGAATAGAGTTTGACCAGGTACCGAGGCTGGGAAGTGGGGAAGAAGAGAGGTTATCTGGGATGGATGTGTGATTAATTGTGCTGCCATACCTGTTTTCTAGTGTGTGTATAAGCCTTTCTCCTGCCAGAAGACAAATGGCTGGAGGATATGACCCCTGAGGGTAGATAGAGGAGAGAGGGCAGGTGTTTAGCTGAAAGGTGATGGCTATTTCCCAGGCATAGTTCCGTTAGTATTATCCAAGCCATGCTACATAAGGGAGTCATGTGGGTGATTGTCTTAGTTTATTTCTCAGTTAAAAAATAAAAAAGAATATCATATGCTGTTAGTGTAAAACTGAGAACACATATCCACAGTGTGCCTTTGGAGGTTGCTGCTATTTATGAGTTTAGTCACAGGACTTGGTACAAAAGAAAACCCAGCATCTTGCTTCAATTTACTAGGTCCAACCTCTTGGGAAGCTTCTAAGCGTGGACACATTCTGGTCATAGAGGCCCCAAAAGAAGCCACTCAGGATTATACCCAGCAAGAAAAAGGAGGATTTTAAGGTGCTCTAAGTAAAGAATTGTCACATGCTCTGATAGATTCATGCTTGCATCCTTTGCTAATTATTATTTTATAAATAAAATCTTGAAAACATTTTACTTTACCTTCTAAAAATCTTTAGCTATAAAAGAATAAGGTGGGAAGTTTAGTTAAAAGAAATAATTTCACTTTTAAAATAAAAATTCCACCCATGCAAATATTGAGTCTCTTTCATTTCTATTAATTTGACTTAAAGGGTCTTAAAAAGTGCATTAAGGTTCCAAAATGTTTCATTGTAATGGTAATTTATGGTTCTTTCTCCCTTTAACCTCTGTCTTTCAGGCTTTCTTTTCGCCCTTTATTTTCATTGTACCTCACTGCAGAGTTACAAGCCATCACCTTTCTCAGTAACAAGACTTGTGATAGTCAATAATTATGTGATTTTTAGAAATGATAAGTTCTTCTAATTGCTTTAGCTAATAAAATGGCATTGAACTGATAAGCCTGAATAATGCTGCTTAATTGCTTTTGCTAAAGATAGAGTTAGCTGACATTAGTTATAGTCTTTTAACTTTGAAAAAGCAATGCAAATGTTAAAGAAAATGACTACAAATCTTTGGGGAAAATGGTGCTAGAATTTTTTACTTGTTAGGAGGAAAAATATAAAAGAATCTTAGACACAAGTCAGTGGTAAGATCCTAGAAGCTCATAAAAACCATTCTTTACCAAAAGACAATAAAAAACAGCACTAGAAGGAAACATATGTAAATTAGATATGATTAGTATTTTTGAAAAGCTTTCTGTTCTTTAAAATACACCATTGAGAAATTGAAAAGATAAGCCGCAGGAGGAAGGGCTTTGTTACACCACATATCTGATAGTGGACTTGTATCAAGAATGTATAACAAATATTTGCATTGAGCAACAAAAAGCATCAAAATTTAAAAATGCACAAAAGATTTGAATGCGCATTCTTCAAGGAAGAGGTACAACTAACTTGTTAGTGGACGAAAAGGTGTCCGACATCATTAGCCACTAAAAAAGCAAACAAAAGCAAGATGAGTTCTACTTTAGTCCCACAGGAGCGGCGTGGACACAAAAGACCAATAGGAACGGGTGTTGACAAGATTTTAGAAAGACTGGAACTTGAATTCACTGCTGATGCAGAGGCGACAAGGAGCAGCTGAGCTGGGAAGCAGTCTGGCGTTTCCTCAGGTGATGAAGTGTAGAGTCACCGTGTGACCCAGCAAGTCCACTCCTGGGCACATAACCAAGACACACGAAAACACAGATTCCCACAACTGTGCACAGCAGGCTTATACACATAGCCAACAGGTGAAAACAACATAATTGTCCATCCACTGATGAATGGATGGATAAGTAGAAGCGATGAAACTGTACGCTGGAACAGTCATTGGTCATAGGCAAGAAGATCCAGTTTGTATAGCAGCAGAGTCTAGACCGTGTTGTTGTCTTAGTCACTCTTCTCTCTTTGCTGAGACAAACACGGGACACCCAAAATGAGTGAAGGAAAAGTGGAGGTTTCAGTCCATATTCAGCTGGCTCCAAGGCCGAGTGGCACATGGCAGAGGGCAAACTTCCATGGCGGTGGCTAAGAGCAGCAGCGCTGGGGGAGAGCTAGGGGCAGCTCAAACAGCTAACTACTCTTCCTCCCTTACATTGAAATGCAAATCACCTGCCCCAGGGGAGGGGCAGCACCCACACTCACAATAATCAATTACAAATTCCAGCAGCCACCCCATGGCTGCAGGAGGCTTTAGGGGAACACCTATACACAAACCATAACAGTTGTGCTCGGTGAAAGAAGTCAGTAAAAGGGGCCAAAATTTATACAATTCCATACTATATATATAATTCCATGTGTATATCAAGAGTAGCTATGTTCTTAGAGGTTTTTGAGTAATGTAAATTCATAGTTCTGTAGGCCCATGGTCGTTGGGAAGAAATAGGCAGTAATGGCTAAACACCAGTATCGTGCAGTTCCCCTGAGGGCGACGCAGTAGTGAAGACTGAGTGCTAACAGTCACGCTTTGTAACTGTGATTAACAAGAAGTTACTGGATGGTAAGCTTGAATGGGAGCACTGCGTGCTGTATGGAGCGTATCTCAGAAGTTGGTGTAAAATAAGAAACGAAGCTGGGCGTGGTGGCTCACGCTTGTAATCCCAGCACTCGGGAGGCTGAGGCAGGAGGATCGGTGCGAGTTCGAGACCAG
>PVJA010013553.1:34785-49389 GCA_004027025.1 Myocastor coypus | reverse complement strand
GAGAGAGAGAGAGAGAGAGAGAGAGAGAGAGAGAGAGAGAGAAAGAATCAACTTAGTGTTCTATTTCTAGATTATTCTTAACCACACAAGAATTAGAAACATCAAACAATATTAGATTACTTTAGATTGTTTTTAGGTTCTGTTAGGTACTAACCCATGCAATTGACCTGACCAGACCAGACATTCTGACATGAGAAGATTTATTAGGGACAGCAGGCAGGCAGTTTGTCTAGCAGACCAAGACAGGCAGTTTGTCTAGCAAAAGCGATATAGGAGACTTTAGAGGATTTTTTAGGGAGGGTGATCGTGGGCTGGAACACCTGAGGAAGAGCTAGTCTTGGTAGGGCTACCTGGTCTGTGGATACTTTTGTTGATGGCTCTTTCCAAAATAATGCAAAACTCCCATCATTTTTTTTATGTTTCAATTTTTTTTGCAAATCAGTAGGAGGGATTTGATTTTTTTTTAATTTTATGGAGCCCCCATTGTGTCCTTTTTCCTCCTATTCTCCAGAGAATTGCTGTACATGTTTCACTCTCTTCCTTTCTCTTTCATTAATTTTTCAAAATCACCATCTGTCATGCAGACCCTTACATGTTTGCTGACCTATGACACATGCCATGTATTTACATTATTATTAGAAGAGCTAAATTCACCCATGGTAAGATATTCCATGTCTACAAAATGTGAACCCATATTCATTTAAAAAAAATGTTACAGTGAAGCAGAGTACATTTTTTTCTGAACCTATTTTAGTCAGCATGCAGGTATACTATGTGCTGTAAACACTTGCCTATAATACAATATGCTCTGAATTGTTACTCTTAGTGCCCACAAATGGAGGAAAGAAATAATGGCTGAGGGAATGGAAATTACTCACCGATTGTGTTGATTATATGCATTTGCTATAGGATACTCTACATAGTGCCTCACATAGATTCCACCCAGACATTTTGTTCCGTGAAGAGAAAAATTATAATGCTGCCATTTACGGGAGCCTTCTTTAAAATAGAAATAAATAGATTTTGTAAATGTTTTTCTTAACCCTGATAAAATAAAATGTTCACAGCAGGGTGTCTGGTAACAAACTGTCTTCTGAAATTGCAACAGGATATTCAACATGCCTACTGGCTATTTAGTTTAATGGGATTTTTATTAGTGTACACACACTAGTTATTTAAACCACAGGGGTCTTTCCAGGTATAGGCATGAAAAGGAGAGAAAAGAAAAACCAAAAGCTATGATTTCTGTTTTTAAAATTAAATACTTATGTTTTGTATTCATTCATTTAAATTACATTCCTACTACGTTGGTTTTCAAAAGTATTAGGTGGGATATAACTTTCAACAGGTACAAAGTAATATACAATAGAAGAGATTTATTGTTAACTTATTTATTTCTTTCTAACTCTAAATATAGTATAATTATAAATACTTGGAGAATCAAATTTATTGAAGCATGACAACAGAGAAATATAGTCAAAGAGAAACGAAATTTATCTTTGTAAAAAAATACATATCTGAGGGGCCGGGGAGACGGCTCTGGTACACAGGTGCCTGCCTGACACGTACAAGGTTGTGAGTTTGAACCTTGGTCCTGCAAAAAATAAATAAATAAATAAATAAATAAATAAATAGAAATATATATCTGTGTGTGTCATTATGTTTTATTTTCTTATGATCCACCCAATGCTAAATGCAATTATGGATGCATATATATCCATACATATATATAGTGAATTTAATATGATGTTATATTAATAACTAACTTTTAATAATAATTCAAAAATTCTAGATCTTGAGCCGGGCATGGTGGCGCACGCCTGTAATCCCAGCACTCGGGAGGCTGAGGCAGGAGGATCGGTGCGAGTTCGAGACCAGCCTGGGCTACAAAAGTGAGCTCAAGGTCAGCCTGAACTGCATAGTGAGACCCTATCTCAAAAAGACAAAAAAAAAAAAAAAATTCTAGATCTTTGCAATAAAGATTACATTTACTTTCATTTAAAATACATCTGTTTAATGAAGTAGCTCAAAAAGTAAGTCTATATTATAATGCGGATGCTTTGGGAATGAAAAGACAGAAGTCAGGACAAAAAAATCTTTTTTTTTTCCTAATTTTTATTTATTTATTTATTTATTTATTTATTTATTTATTTATTTGTTTACTTTTTTCTCAGGCATTCTGTTATAGCCCTACATAAATGTCTTCTTTGAACTGCAATTTAAGAGTGCTCAGTGCTCTAAGTCAGAATATACCAAAACCAGGTAGGAGGCTAAGGCAGAAAGATTGCACAAATTGAAGGTCAGCCTGGGCTAAGTAATTAATTCAGGAGCAGAATGAACTATATAGAAAAGCTCTGTTTCAAAAGAATAAAAAATAAAAATAAATCAGTATATACATGATAAGTTCTTTTGTGCACTTAAGTTTTTTAATTCCACAAGACTAAATCCTTTTTATAGAAATACACATTGCCACTCTTATATGTAGGATATATCCATACAATGTAAGGAGACATTTTGAATATTTCTATAGCAAAGCATTGAAAGAGTCCAAGGAAGGAGATAGATGCGAATGATTATGTATAAAGAGGAGGTAGGGTTATAGAAATAGAAGATCTAGGGTTTGTGGTAGACCTCAGAAGACTAATCTCTTGCTTAGGTAAGCTCAGGGGCTAGGGTTTGATCCCTGGCACCGCAAGCTGCACCAGTTCTACCCCTGGTGTGCTGAGCCTGCCATGGAGCCTGGGTGTCACGCCGCACTCCTACAATCCTAGTAGTAGGGAAGCAGAAATCAGGAAAATCACTATAAGTCTAAGCTGCTTAGTGAGACCCTACACACACACACACACACACACACACACAGACACACACACACAAAGAAATCGAAGTGCTAATTGTACTCCAAATCAATGCTTTTCATGATTTTAGATGTCCTCTTCAAATTTCGGTAGTTCCACAATATTTAGTCATATGTTCTCTGTAATCTATTAATACTTCTGCATGGTGTATAAGCCAAATTTGATGAAATGCATAAAGGATCACTCAAACCAATCAACTTCAGAGGTGCAATATTGCATCAAATTCCATTGACATAAGGTATTAATAATGATAAATACACAAAAGGTGTTTGTCTAAAAAACAACAGAAAAGATCAAATTTATCTTCAATCATCAAGGATCATCACATCTTCTAGGCCATCCTGAACTGCACAGTGAATTTAAGGCCTCCCTAGACTACATAGCAAGATCTTTTCTGTAAAGAACAATAAAACATAGTATAATGTTCAACAGCAGATTGGATAAAAGAAATTTCTCTAACAGACAGATGTGAGCAAATTCTACTAAAATAATCATTCTATCTACAGAAAACATGATAGCAACTCAATTAGATCACATACGGGTCACTATATTAACATCTACATTCATCAGAATTGAAAATGCAGAAACTACTTCTGGGTGAAGTTAGTGTAAGACACAGTATTATACGATGGTCATTTCACAGTTCTAAGTTCACAGAAGTTGGTTCACAGTCTTTTCCTCTGCATTTGTGTACAAGATGATGCAGTCCTAGGGCTGGCTAAAAAGCTCAGCAGTTTAAAGGACTTGCAAGCAGGCACAGGGGCCGGGGGATTGATTCCTGGACCAGCCATGCTGGCCTTGCCCTTGGGGCACACTGAGATAGCAGTTGAGACTGGAGGTGGTAGCGCCTGCTTGTAATACCTCCTCTTGGGAGGCTGAAAACAGAGAGGAGTGTCACTGGAAGTCTGATCTAGTACTGCGACCCTGTAGACCCTGTAGATCCTTCCCTAAAAATACACACACAGAAAAAGAAAAAAGGATGATGCAGTGCTCTTCACCACTGTGATTTGGAAACCTCATTCTAAATTACTCAGCCAACAGATGCAGGAGAAGGTATTTAACTCCCAAAAACATTGCATGTACCTAATTATCATACATGTAAATAGCATGGCTTTTAGTTTTGCTTCTGATTTCTCAAATGGATACAAAATAACAGCAGCAAAGACCTTACTCATTTGGTCATTACAACAATAATCGAGAAGATAAAGCACCTGTGCTTTAATTCTGAAAACAATATTATATGAAATAAAATGTTTATGTTCCACGTATAACAAAAGTAAAAAGCAAAACAAAAAAGCTTCTCTATTTATATCCTATCTTTAACCTCACATATGAGTCTCAGTGTCCTAAGCCCTGAAATAATGCTTTTAATAAGAGGTTTATTTTTTATTGAGAATAAATTATAGATGAAAGATATAAGCTTTCAATAAACATTTAGGCTTCACCAGCAATTGTTGGAATATATGATTTAGTCGAGTGTTTATGGTGACATGCATAAAAATTGCACAAATGTATTAAAGCCAATTATCTCTAAAATAGGATTTGATCTCTATCCAAACTGGCTAACGAAAGATTTACTTTTGCACCATAAATAAACAAAAACACCATAAAGGACAAAAGATATGACACAATTATTTTTAAGATGCAGACTGAAAGCACTGGGGATTAATGATCTCTGAAGGACAGAAGAAAATATGATTTAAGCATCTGTTCCAACTTGTAGAGAGGATCTCGTGTGCAATTTAAGGAAGGAAAAGTTGAGCAAAGTCCAGTGAAAATTGTGAGCTGAAGAGGTAGAGATGAAATTCTGGAGAATAACAGTGCTTAGAATTTGTGAATCAAGACCGTGGAAGAAGTGAGGTTCGTCGTAACTACATCCTTGGTATCTGAAGGTTATTTCCATCATTGATTTCATATGGATAGAGACAGAGACAAATGCAGATATAGATGATATAGATGGAAATGGAGATGGAGATGGAGATGGATAGATAGATAGATAGATAGATAGATAGATGATGGGTAGTACAGTTATATCTATTGGCTACACTAGAAAACTTCATAATCCAACGAAACATTAAATATTAGAAATAGTATTCAGAAGTATACGGAGGACTTGGTCAATACTTCAAATAAACAAGAAAGAAATTAAATGCCGCTATTTTCCTACTTGTATAATTATTCAGTCCCTAGATATGCACCAAAATGAGGCTTGAAAACATTTATAAATCTAAAAACATGTCAAGAAGATGCCTGGTTACAGTGTCTAGTATTTAATAAACACAGGAATGAAAAGAAGATGGAAAACATAATATCTGACATTATTAATAAAACTCAAAGTAGAATTGACATAGATGATGGAATTGGCAAACATTAGATCAAGTATTATTGCAGTATACCATAGTTTTAAAAGTAGTTATGAAACCTGCATAAAATTGAAAGAGAAAATTGAAATTGTGACAATGAAAATACAGTGACATCATCAGGATGATTATTAATGTACAATAAAATATATCTCACATGTGATGTGAGAGAGTACAATTTGGTCATAAATAAAGATATTTTTACATTTGCAGGAATATGGAAAAATCTGGAAGACATTGTGGTAAGTGAAATTGTCCAGGCACAGAAATGTATAAAATAGGGCTGGGGATTTAACTGAGTGGTGCACCATTTTTCAGGCAGGCTAAGGTCCTGAGTTTGATTCCTGTAATAGAAAAAGAAAAGAAATATATATATATATATTTCTTGCATATATCATAAAATTATCAAATTCTTAGAAATAGAGAGTAGAGAGTCAGGGAGACAGAAGCTCAGTGGCATAAGTGCCTGACTGTCACATGCAACGTTCTGAGGTTGATCCCTGGTACTGAAAGAAAATGATAGGAAATAGAAAGTAGAAAAAAGTTTGCAGACATTCAGGTAAATTGTCCAATGTTATTTCAAGAACATAAATGTATCAATAAGTTCTGTAGATTTAAGGCACAGCACTGTGATTACTACTTGTTATGGTTTGTGCATAGATATCACCCCAAAGCCGCATGAAGTCATATGGCAGCTTCTGGAATTTATGATTATTGTGCGTGTGAGTGTTACACCTCCCCTAGAGCAGGTGATTTGCATTTCACTATAAAGGAATAGAAGTTAGCTGCTTAAGCTGCTGCTAGCTCTGCCAGTTCTCCTACTCTTAGCTGCTGCCATGAATGGTTGCCCTCTGCCATGTACCTTTCTGCCTTGGAGGCAGCTGAATATGGACTGAAACCTCGAGTAACTTTGAGCTAAATAAACCTTTCCTTGCCTAATTTTGAGTGGGGGGTATTTGTCCAAGCAATGAGAGAAAAGTAATTAAGACACTATTTATCGCTCAATTTTACTAAATGGATAAGAATTAAGCATTCGATGCACAAAAATATAATTACACAAAAAACTTTTTCACAATCGTTTCACAAAGCATATATTCATCAAATATCACATTGCACACCCTGAACATATAAAATTGTTGCCAATTATCTATAAGTAAA
Organism: Myocastor coypus; assembly: GCA_004027025.1. NCBI lineage: Eukaryota > Metazoa > Chordata > Mammalia > Rodentia > Myocastoridae > Myocastor > Myocastor coypus. The sequence continues at coordinate 43,016 of PVJA010013553.1, read as the reverse complement.
AATGGGAAAAGGTATCTGGCTATTAAACTAGAGTGTTCATAATGACAACAGTAATGTTGAAGATGATAAAAAAGGGAAGAAATTTAAGGAGGTGATGAAAATATGTGGCTCTGGTGCTACCAAGAGAGGTGACCGATGTGAATATTAATAATCCATATTGAGCCGGACTTAGTGGCACACGCCTCTAATCCAAGCACTTGGAAGGCTGAGGCAGGAGGACCAATGTGAGTTCGAGACCAGCCTGGGCTACAAAAGTGAGCTCGAGGCCAGCCTGAACTGCATAGCGAGATCCTGTCTCAAAAAGACAATAATAATAATAATAATAATAATAATAATAATAATAATCCATATTCAGCAAATGTGATGAAATATTTGACATAATACATGCTGTTCTAGTCTTTAAACAGACTAAATTTTTATACACTGATTTATATTAATAAAAGTATGTTGAGAATAGGGAGATACCTTGGTGGTCTAAGCATCTAACAGGTAAGTTCAAGGATCCAGGTTCCATCCCTGATACTGCCTGCCTAGTGGCCCCAGAACCCAGGGCACACTGTACAAACCACTGAAACCAGGGATGGTGGTGCACACCTATGATCCTAGTGCTCGGGAGGTTGAGACAGGGGGATTACTACATCTCTGAGCTGTGCAGTGAGACCTTGTACCAAAAAGGTGAGAGAGAGAGAGAGAGAGAGAGAGAGAGAGAGAGAGAGAGAGAAAGAGAGAGAAATATTTGCTACTCAGAAGTGCTTCATTTTTATTTTGTTATTTTTTAAAATGTATTTGGTTATGACAGTGCCTGAGCTATCTCATTGGCCCCACACAAATGCTTAAATTGGATTTTAATAACTAAATTCTCTCTGGAAAATACCCAAGTACTTGGAAAGTGGATAAAAAAATAAAAAGCATATTCCTAAGAGCTCTTATATATAAAAAAATGAAATCATGATTAGAAAGATTCTGAACTCTAAAAAATGAAAACACATATAAACTTCAATGGATGCCCATTACAATATGTGTATGGGTAAATTTTTAATGCAGATGTCATATAAGAGAATGTCTGAAAACAGTAGTCTGAATATCTTCCTTCAAGGAGAAAGAAAATAACCATGTCAGATGGAAATCAAAGTTATGCAAATTAGAAAGTTAAAGATTATACAATTATTTAAAGAAAGAAGCCAATCTGTCTTTGTTCAAATACAGCCTGATTTTCTTCGTAGAAAATCCCCGAGTTCTGTTTTTTGAATGCTACTTGAATTTATGCAAAAGTTTTACAGGTGTTGTGCAAATCAGGCTGTAAAAAAGCCAATCCTTCTATACACTGTCACAAAGAGTCATAAATAATAGTACCCCATACTAACACATAAAATATGAAATATTTAGGGAAAATTGGACAGATGTTCAAGACTGGAACACAGTAAAATAAAATAAAAATTACTTAGACAAACTAAAAATAATCCATAACTGTGGAAAGCTAGATCATTCAATATTGCTGTAATGACAGTTCTTACAATTTAATCTGTAGATTAATGGGAATGCAAGTCAATACATCAGCATGTTCCAATTGTATAGTTGATTTTAAAAATCAGTCGGAACCTGAAAACTCCAAAACCTAAAAAAAACTTTTAAGAACAACAGTGGAGAAATTACACTGCTTGCTTTCCCAACGTGTTTATTTATTTATTTATTTGTTTGTTTGTTTGTTTTATTGGAACAGGGATTGAACTCAGGCCCTTGAGCCTTGAAAGTCAAGTGTTTATTCTACGGAGCTATCTCCCCAGACCCTCCCAGCTTATTTTTAAAGTCATAGTTTTCCAAGTAATAACAAATTCTAGAGAGGCTATGGAGAAAAAAGGAACCCTTCTCCATCACTGATGGGAATTTATGTTGGTATCACCACTGTAGAAATCAGTGTGAAGACTCTCAAAAATCTAGGACTGGTAATCCTGCTCAACCCAGCTATTCTGCCTCCTGCTATTTTCCTAAAGTCATGGTTTTTAATGAATGTGGTATCAGTATCAAGACAGTTAAATATGCCATCTGGATAGAAAGGTCAGTTACTAAGTTGGGCTATGCATCCATGTACATATATGTTTTCACTCATCATGAAGGCTATTCATTCCGCAGGACAACCTTCTGAACAACTACTGCTGATAATCAAGTAATTCTAAATTGGAATGTCAGATTTACCCCTTAAGCAGCAAATATAAATGTAAACTCTGAAACTAAAGGTTGAATTTCACCATTTTTAATACTAACCCAGCACTTTAGTAATCATCTGATATGAAAATTTCTTAGAAATGAAACAGGTAAAATATAAAGTAACAAGTTGAATTTATTTTTATATTTTTAACACAGTCTTTAGAGTCGACAAGGTATCACTACACAGAACAGACTTGTAGTGATTCACCTGTGCTCAGCCCCCCCGGCAGCTTGGATTACAGGCATGCAGCAGCACACTCAGTCTCAATCGCCTTTTCAATGAGCCCTGGGGGTGGGGCCAGCATGGCAAATTTTAAATTTAAAAAATGTATTTTTCTAAAGATGCTGTCAAGGAATTTAGAGGAAAAACAGTTTCTATTCAAAGCACATAACAGAAACATAGTTTACATTAAAAATGTTTAGAAACTTTAAAACTGTATAATAAGTGATCTTATATTACCACAACTTTGAAGATATTTCAGTAAAGATGATAAATGAACATATGTATATTATGTATAAATCATATATGTGTATATATATATATATATATATATATATATATACATGCATTACTATTAAGAGTACAAAATGATTATAGCATGGTATACTTGTAGTAGTTTGGAAATTTTTAGAAAGGTAAAAAAAAAAAAAAAAAAAATCATGTATTTGTACAACCCAGCCAGTTGTAACATATTAAGCAAAAGAAACATGAAGTTTAATTTCAAAGAAAGACATATATGCCCATACAAATGACTCTAATAATTTTATTTATAATAAAACTAACCTATATTGCATTTAAAATTTTTAATGTATAAAGAAACCATAGTATGTCCTTACACTGCATTATTAGTCATAAAATTAAGTCTTTTATCGAAAACTGCAACATGAATCACAGAATTATCTTATACAATGAAACCAGACAAAACAGAGAAATTTAATTACTCCTCACACTTCATGTAGATAAAAATTTCAAACATCAAAACCAATTTCTAATGAAAATGAGCAAATTAGTGATTGTGGGGGATGGATAGGGACTTAGGGGGTACTAGGAATATATACAGGGCTCCTGTCTTTGGAGGGTTATATGTGATCCCTACATTGAATGTAATGATGCTTTTTGGTAATAAATAAATAGAAAGTCACACTTTTACTTGAAACTGCTACATTTCCTTGTATATTAATTATACGCATTTTAAGCTATCATAAAAAAGAAAGCAAGTCAGTTATACTGGCAGAAATCAATATACAGGTGTTGAAAATGTCTTAAGATAGAAGCATCTGTTGTGTACTATTTTATCTGCTATGTTTTAACATAGTAAGTATTTGAATTATGCTGACACTTTCTGTTCACAGGCCCTACGGGCATTGAACTTGATTTGAACTGTGAACCAACAGTGTTTCTTCCATCTTTCTTTTCCCCATTATGGCGAAATCTTACAAATTTTGTCATCCTCTTGAGGGGTCAAAGTAATCTATGCACACATTACTACATTCCTAAGAATTGAGGAACGTTTCAATAAATTTTCCTAAAAGTATCTATCTTAAGAACAATCACCAAATAAATGATAGATATGGCATATTAATTTTATGAAAGATTTGAAAATTTTGAAACTGGCAAGGAGGAGGAAAAGGGAAGTAAATAAACTAAGATGGTACCTACATTTGTGCCAACTCCTCAAGATAAATAAATCACTATGCACTGTAGAGATACACTAAAAAAATCCTAAAAGATAAAACTATACAAGGTACATATGTCAAAGGAATTACTATTCCAATGATATTCTACTGAAACCTTGTTTTTTTTTAATTTTATCAAGAGACTGCGAAATATTATCAAAATAGAAAACTTACAAGTGACAGAATTTCACTTAAAAATAATAAAATTTTCAGGATTTGCTGTAGTGCATAAGTTGACTTCCAACTAGCTATTTAGATTACCAGATATATGTATGCAAAACTGGAAGAAGAAGGAAAAACAAAGAAGTGTATAATAAATTATAAAGAGAAAAGGACAAACAATTGAAAAAAAGACAAAATGTTAAATATTATCTGCTCCTTTCCATGCATCAGCACAAATACACAGTACGATTTCCAGACAACCCTGCTTACATTCATAGAAAAATCTCTTTTCCCTCTCACCCTCTTGTCCTTTTCATTAGCTCAGTAACTTTGTTCTAGTGAATAAGTTTACTCCCTTTTTCTAGTATCTATTGTATCCTTCAGAATCATTTTCTCTTCAGGTTCTTTCACTAAGGAGACGATATGATATTTGTGCATATAGGTCTAATTTATTTCACTTAAGAGTATGGTTTCAAGTTGTATCCAGTTACCAACTAAAGACTCAGGTTTGTCCAGTTAAATAGCTAAATAATACTCCATTGTGTAAAAGTATCACCTCATTTTTATCTATCCTTCAGTTAATAATGTTGTTCAACTCTCCTAAATTGTTCATCTTTTTAAACACTTTTTAACATCTCATTTTTATGATATCTTTTGTATTTCTGTATGATTATCTCCAAATAAAACCTGTTCTTATTTATGTATTTAAAAATATTTGCACCACCAAAATAAATGCAACTCTTTTTGGAATAGGCAAAGTTGCTTTGAAGCATAAACCGTTTCTACTTCAGACACTATTTGCTGTCCTAATAAAAGTTAAGAAAAATTAGTTCAATCGTGATAGATATACATGAGAAAACCCACAAAGAATGTGATTACAAGAAGAAAGATCATTTGAGGGAGCTTTTCCAATTGTCTGAGAAATGCTGGCCTGATTTTTGACAAAAGGTACCAAGATTAAAAGGTTGCGTACAAGTTAGAAATGGTAATGGCTATGTGTGTCCAGAAATGTCAAGAAATAGGAGTTCAAAGTGATGACCACCTTGTCTAGGTGACCAGGCTGTCACAAAGGAAGGAGTTTAGGATCGCAGAAGATAATGTCAGTCCTAACGATGGGAAGGGTGTGTGTGTGTGTGTGTGTGTGTGTGTGTGTGTGTGTGTGTGTGTGTGTGATTTTTAAGGTCTGCCATATGTAACACCTTGGAATGCATATTAAAACCTTAAAAATATTTAAAAAATGTGGGATAAATAGTTGCGATAAATCAAAACATAGACAATAGTGAACTAAGTCACTTAGAAATTTTCAGCCTGAGTAGAAAATAAAATGCAGTTTCAGGTGTGACATGAGATAAATAGGAAAGGCATAGTTCACATGCGAGAGTAAGAACTAGTGTAACAGATGCACATACAGGCACATACATACAGATGCATATACAGGCACATAACTTTGTGCAGCTGAACTGGAATCATGTGAATAATTCTGACCAAATAGTTCTGCATTAAAGACAGAAGAAACACAACAGCTAATGTTAACCTACTGAAACTTCAGGACTCTTTATTACTTCTACAAACATTTTCACGTCTATCCTGCTGAAAATGAGAAAGATTAGAAAAGTAATAAATTCCAGGAAAAAGTAGATTTCAAGACAGTGAGTGTATATAACCCAAGCACAGCTATACCCTGCCTCAGGAATTGTGATTGACAATAATCCGGAAATTGGTGATTGTGGTGAATTTAGCTGGAGCAAGACTAATTCCCTGTTTTAGCAAATCTGAGTAAGGCTCTTGAGTCTAAGGGGTATTGCTTTACCGTTCTGTCTTTGTCTGAGTTCATAAAAGAATGAAGACTGTCAAGGATGAGAAAATAAATTTCTCCCTTTTCCTTGGTAGTGTCTATTGCCAGTAGGGAGAAAAAGGAGAGTTTTTGAAGCAGAGATGGAATTGACTGACTAAAGAAGGCCTCATTTATTACTTTGCCATTTACTGTCCTCTGCTGAAACAACTGTCTCCACCCCTTCCAAAAAATACCTTCCCGCATTCATGAGCATACATAAATTCATCTAGGGCAATCCTTTGCAAATAAATGGGACCAGTATTATCGATAATCCCTATTTTTATTTGTATACCACAGAATACTAGATTTCTCCTTACAATGTCTGAGACAGACATCCCGCCTATATTTGTTCATTACTCTTCTATTAGCCAAAATGAATGGCTTACCAGTGTGTGACAGGAAGCGTGCAGCGGATACCAGTTAATAGAGACTGTGGCTTCATTTGGTCCTAGCAAAGTGGATAGGAGCAGCAGCATATGCGAAGAGAAGTGTAATAAAGTGTAATTGGCACTGCGATAATGTTCTTTACAATGTTCTTAGGCCACAGAGGGAAATGGTATCAGCAACCTTGATGATCAGGGAAGGCTCTATAGAAATGTTTAAACATAAATCTTAAAATTTCACTCTTTCAGTAAAGCCACAGCAGAGCCCAAAGCCCAAGTTTTAGGTGGCATGCCACTCGTATGTAGGACAGAGACGGAGACTGAGAGAGGGAAAATCTGGAAGGTGAGTATGGACGAGTACGCAGAGAACAGGCATTTGGTGGCCAAGGCAGAAGAAAATTGGCATCATTCTGCACTCACTTAAGAGTTAAGAATTACGTGCAAAAGTGCATCAGAAGGGTGCTCCAACTAGCACAGCATATTATTAGCTGTGTCAGTTTATTGAAAAATTATTCCCATATTTAATATATTAGAGCTATAATTCCACACAGCTATAATTCCACACTCAGAAAAAAATAATGACAGCCCTGGAAATCAGATCACCCGGGTTTAAATCCAAATATGAAACTAACCAGACATGTTATAGGTCTGTTTCATTGTTAGTCAGTTGGTCAGGAAAACAGGATGGATGGAAATGATGCCTAAGGCCTAGGGTCATTCTGAGGACTAAGTGATTTCATAGAGGGAAAGAAGGCAGGGCCAGAAGTCAGCTCAGCAGAGAAGGGCCTGCTTGTCAACTGCAGGGTCCTGAGTCTGATTCCCGGTACCAAAATCACTGCCAATAACACTAACAATAATTTCAAATGTAAATGATATAAATATGAATAACATATATTATATAATATATAACTGCCTGAGTTTTCTGAATAATCTGCCATGTATGTATTTCCCCTTGTTAGAACAAATCTACTACAACTTAATTTCTGTGGAAATAAACTCTGTAATTATTAGAACTTCATGCAAGGGTTTTAATTGACAAATATTATATACTTATTACCATATATTTAGTCTTAGATCTCCATAGGTTTCGTTTCCACAGATTCTATGAATCATGGGTTGATGATAATTGAAGTATATAGAACTATCATAGCTGCCACTGTCGCCAGCACCACAGCTACAGCTTCAGGGGACCAGCAAGGGTCCACAAGCGACAGGCACTTCGAGCCTGCTGAAAGTACACACAGAGAAGCTACCAGCTCCTTAACCCACCATGGTGGATGAAATTCATTTCACTACTGGTGATGCTGGGCTTCTAGCACTTACTCTATGCAGTGCTCGGCCCAGTGCAAAAACAGTTTCGTGGTGTTCAAAAGATAATCGTGCAAAATAGTGGAGACGCCAACTCAAACTGAAAAGCACTGTCATGCCAAAGGACACCATGTTGGAATTGATATTTTCACAGGGAAAAAAAATGTGAAGATATGTGACCTTCTACTGACGACATAGATATTCCAAACAATAAAAGAAATGACTATCAACTGATATGCATGCAGGATGGCTGCCTTTCCCTGCTGACAGAATCTGGTGAAGCCTGTGAAGATCTTAAACTGCCAGAAGGTGAAGTAGGCTAAGAAATAGAAGGAAAATGAAACGCAGGTGAAGATGTACAGGTGTCTGTTATGTATGCCATGAGTGAAGAGTAAGCTATAGTCATAAAGTCCTGCAAATAAGAACATGAGACTTGGACATATGGGTTAGGTCTGGATCAAATGAAGTTCTAAAATTTGATTCTAATCGTCACCAAATTTATGACCTCTATAAGCAACCTCCTTCTGTTCTCTCCTCTCCTCTCCTCTCCCCATGCCCCTCCCCCTCCTTCCTCTTCTGTCTCTCTTTCTCTCTCTCTTTCTCTCTCTCTCTCTCTCTCTCTCTCTCTCTCTCTCTCTCTCTCTCTCTCTCTCTCCCTTTTT
>PVJA010013553.1:0-34685 GCA_004027025.1 Myocastor coypus | reverse complement strand
TGTGGATTGGAATTGTTGATTGTGGATCAGAATTGTCACTTTCAGCCTATGTGTGAGAAACACATATCTCTAAACAAAAGTCATGTTATCAGAGTGTTATTTACTTTCATGGCCACGGGCCACTGTGTTATCCAACTTTATGTAATTGTACAGTGGTTTTAGTATCAGTTCATACTGCCAGAAGGACACTGAATTATTTAATAAAAATGAATCAGTGGGATTGTAAAGAATATATGAGGTCCAGGAAAACTAGCTCTGTGGATTAAAATACCTACAACCAAACACAGAGGCCAGAGTTCAAATCCCAAGCCAGTCATGCTGGCCTCATCCCTAGGGTGCACAGAGACAAGAATTGAGACTGGGTGTGGTGGCATGCACCTACAATCCCAGCTCTTGGGACCCTGTAACAGGGAGAATCACTTGAAATTCAATCGAGTAGTGAGACCCTGAATACCCTGTACACCCATCTCTAAAAAAAAATCTCAAAAATACAAAAAAAAAAAAAAAAAAAAAAGGAGAGAAAAGAGTATGTGAAGGCAAAGGAAGTTACCAAGATGATTGCTTTAAATATGAGATCTTTATAATCAGCGCAAAGAAGGAAGAGATTTTTTAGCTGTGTTTTGGTTTTCTTGAGTCTTAGCCTCTGTATCCCAACACTGAATGGATCCCCTGCTTCACGGGGTTCTGTGCACGATTCCTGATATTTATCAGTAGCTGTGATTTTCTAATCATGTTACATAAAATTTTACATGTTAAATATTTGTTAAGCTAAAACTGGGAATTCTTAAATTGGTATGAATTCTTGACTTCAGTTAGTTCATTTTGTGTTCCTTTTTTCTACAGTAAAGTGAAAACGAATCATGGAAGAAGTATTACGTTATTTGAAAATTAACAAGGTGAAATTTTTCTGAACTGAATTATTTAAGAAGTATTTCAGGTGACACCACTACACTCCTGTTTACTCTTTTAGCCTCTGTGTATATTATTTTCAGAATCTTAAACACTCCTGCCAGAGTTGACTCAATAGCCATCTTTATGTGGAAGGAAAATCTGGAACAAAATCATTCTATCTCATTATGCCTCAATCTTCTAAAACTGTTTATGAGTTCTCTCACACAATGCTTCAGCCAGACAGATATTTTTTTAATCATCTAAAGGAAAGTATATGTGATAATTAATCTAGTCAATGGCTAGAAATAGCACTCAGGCCATAAGATTTCAAAGTTTCAGTTGTTTAATGTGTGCATATTTTTAATTTTAATCTTGGCCTAAGTAAACTCATTTGAAAAAGATGCATGGTACTTTAATAGAAAGGTAAGGAACAGAATTCTGAAGCACAAGAAATACTAAGATTGTAGTTAGCTGATCTTAGTAGGACATCTTGGCTTTTGCCCATCCAAAGCACAGGTAAGACTTGAGCTGAATGCTTTCCAGTGATCTATTTAAGTATCTATGACACACTGTTCTAGTTTTTTTGTATGCTAATCTCTGATGGTTATCTTATTTGTTACTGGATGATCGTTACTCAGAGGAAGTCCATAAAGATTTTATTTATGGTGCTTTCTGGTCATTCATCTGCCCCCAGTTATAGCCATATTAGTATTCTGATACAATATTAGTTCCAGATTAGCATGCCTTCATTCTCCACAACTTGTCAAGATTTGCATAAATATATTTTCAGTTGTGATAGAAGGGTGTGGAAATTACGGCAATGTATCTCTATCTCAATATCTTGAATAGAAAAATGTATTTATGCATAAATACTTCATTTAAATACTGTATGAAGTGTGAATATTCTAACACATATGTATAGATTTTAGAGACAGGATTATTTTCACATAATTTAAATATTTTGTTTCTCTAGAACAAAATATTTCACTCAGTAAGGCTTTATAAATTGTATTACAGGGAATCTGGCTACATATATTTTTTAACATAGAAGTGACATTGTTATTTTTTGACTTCAGAGAAATGTTGAAGTTGATTCCTAGTACTGTTTTGCTTTCTTGTAGTACATGTTAAATATCACAAATGTCATAATAAAATGTAGAGTATGATCCGGGCATGGTGGTGCACGCCTGTAATCCCAGCACTTGGGAGGCTGAGGCAGGAGGATCAGTGCTAGTTCAAGACCAGGCTGGGCTACAAAGGTGAGCTCAAGGCCAGCATGAATTGCAAAGCGAGACCCTGTCTCAAAAAGACGAAAAAAAAAATGTAGAGTATGTCGTGATGGATTACACAGTACTACACCATTTTTGTCTGTATACATTTTATCAATAGTTATTTATTTATTTTTTTCTGGAACCAGATATTAAACTCAGGTTCTTGCACTTGCAAAGCAAGTGCTTATTCTACTAAGCTATCTCTCCAGCCCCAAATTTACTGAGTTTTAGACAGTAGTAGGTTGAATGTTTGTTTCTTTCTAGAACATGTTTCATTTCTATTGTGAAGACTCTTATGCTTTATGTTACCAAGTTGTATATTCTCTCACACAAACCAGCGATTTCTGCTTTGCTTAATATTTACACCATGGACCTAATTATTTTACACTCTCCTGCGAGAGCTGTCCGACACTTGAAAAAATTATTGTTAATTGAGCTCTTAGCTCTGATTCTCTTAGTGGTTTAAATTTCTGTACCAGTACTTTATATAAATTAGCAAAATTTCTGCAGCCAGACCATGACCCCTTTAATAGGAGATATTGCAATAAGATGGTTAGACTATAAAGTTTGGGAACACATTTTTTTTTTATTATAGCACAGTGTAAGTGTATATGAATATGTAGTTTTGTGTGCTTAATCTTTTTCTAAAGTCCTTCCTACAATTAAAATACTGTAGCCTAATAAAAATAATATATATATATATATATATATGTGTGTGTGTGTGTGTGTGTGTGTGTATATCTCCTTATACTTTCTTTTCATTATTGTCATTTCTAATTGAACCATGAATTATGTTATTTACAAAATCTTTGTGTTGTATTATAAAACATGTAGAGTGGGTTGTCTGAGATTCTTTGTTATTGCTGTGACAAAATTCCGAATACCCACAACTAAGGAAAGAAAAGTCTATTGAGCTCTCCCATGTTTTGTGGAGGTTTCAGTCCATACTCAGCTGGCTCGAAGCCAGATTTGCACGTGGCAGAGGACACAACAAAGGGGCGGAACCGTGGCAACTATGGAACAGAGAGCAAGTCTGTCTCCCTCACGTTACACTCTGGTTATCCCAGGCCACGCGTAGCACGCACACTCCTAACCGCAGCGCTGGATAATGAGTTAATCATGAACTCTAAAGTCTGCCCGATAACTGCATGAGGCGCTGGGGGGACAACTGCACACAAGCCACAATAATGACTTAAAGTAAACAGGATCGACTATGGAGGCCACATGCAATGACACCCAACTTTACATAAGGCAATTGAACTATCTCATATGTTTGTATCTGTGCTGAGAAGGACCTTGGAACCAATCTGCTGTATATGTTAAAAGATGACTGTATGTGCTCTTTATGAGTGAAGTTATATGCTGAATAAAAAGGCTTTGGGCCATATTTATGTAACAGGCATATACAAATAACAAATCCTTGTCTTTGTGCTCAAACATATTCATTTATTTAACCAATCTATATTCTTTTAGCACTGAAAGAAGTTCTTTAAAATATAAACCAATTATATTGAACAAGGTACTATAGTTACTCTTTTACTCCCAGGACAAAATCTGATATTTACATGTTAAAGGGACAAAAGTTTATTTTAGCTCACATTTTGTAGAGATTTTAATGCATAGTCAGCTGACACTGAAGCAGGGTAAAAGGGGCAGAGGAGAAACAGTTTGTAGCATAGTGGACAAGAGGCAACAGCTTTCTACTTCATCTAAATTTTATTCCATCCATTTTATAAGCCTATTGTTTGAGTGGTATTGTGTCCTGCATGGGTCACTCCTCTTCAGGAAATCTGCCACACACTCCAAGAACCATGCTAAATCAATCATTGAACTAATCCAGTATTATAATCCATAATCCAGTCTCCTCCAAATAGCCCATCTGTGAATGCCTGAGGCTTTGGGGAGACATCAAGATATAAGCCATAACACAATTCTTCTGCTTCAGCTGTGATTCTGAGATAAAAAGAATATGAGATTGGTAGGTAGGTAGGTAGGTAGATGATAGATAGATAGATAGATAGATAGATAGATAGATAGATAGATTAGATAGGTAGATAGATTCTGTATAAGTTGAAAATTTTTTATCTAAGGTAGTTGTATTAATTTAAATATCTATAATGCCTTATATCAACATTCAGAATTGATAACTATTCAAAGATATTTGTAATGAATGTATATGTTCCTAAAATTGTTGATGTGAGGAAATATATTGGAGGAGCAAAAATCATAGAGAAAAATCTAGTCAATATAATGGCCAAAGTGAAATGAGAAAGAATTTCTACAGCGTGAGCTAATATTGTACACATTATTAAGTCAAAATGTATATCCAAAGAATGTGTTCCCTGTGTTTATATTGTACACTATCATATTATAGATAGATCCTATAAACTATAAAATATTTAATACTATCTAAAATGATTAATTTACCTTAGAGATCTGGACAAACCTATCTAAGGATAGTTATTACAGTAATTGAATTTCCTGTGTAATTTCACAAATCTTCATTCACCAAATGAAAAATGTAGTTTGAGTCTATAGGCTGCATACACACTAGTAGGAAAAGATGGTAAGGAAGCTACAATGTGGTGCTTTATGTTGTTTGGATTTTTTCTTTAAATGTTGCACTGGCCAAATATCTCAACAGACAAAATTGCCTGCTTAGATAGGTTCAGGGACCAGGGTTCAATCCCAGCATGCCATGCCAGCTCCACCCCCCCAGGGGCACTGAGACTGACTGAGACTAGGGTTGGTGGTATGCACCTGTAATTTCAGCACTTGGCAGGCTGAAAACAAGAGGATCACTATGAGTGTGATCTGTGTAGTGAGACCTTGTACATCCCGTGCTAAAATACTTACAAAAATAAAATAAATCTATAAATATTTATTTATCACATTACTAAAAATATCAGTAATTCAACAGACAAGTTTTGAATGTTGTTTTGCATGGTGTTATGCTTTAGAGATTTGATGAAGAACAAGTTTAATGTGTTCATTGGCAAGGATTGCTGCCAGATTAGAGACAGTGTGCGAGCCGGCCTGCTTTTCTGTGAGGCTGAGGAATGAATTCTGGGAGACAGAGCAGAAGAAGCCAGACGAAAGCCAGACACAGAAAAGAGAGCTTTGTAATTCCTACTTGTGCCTTTGAATTGTTTCCAAAAAACCATGGGGGAAATCTGAGCCCATATGCTTACCTCAGTCTTTCAAATTCCCATGGCTATGAGTAAAGAAATGTGACTAAATGAGACAAAAATGTGCAGTTCTGAAAAACTGGAAATACTAAGGACTAAGTGTTGGTCTATTTATGGAAATTTCCATATACAAGGTAACATTCTTCAGATGCGCAAGAGGGATGACATCAAGTTTCATCTCTAAGATAAATAGATACTACACGCCCCTGCAATGTAAGTGTAAGACTTAGAAAAATATCTGCAAGCTCAAAAAGAAGCTATGTTTTCCATAACTTGCAAGACGTCATGTGGCTTTGGTGTTTACAGTGCAGACAAACAAGCTCCCAAGAACTGAATCAGTGTCCAGTAAGCAGGGTGTTATAGCTTGCTCCTAGTTTTTCTCCCAAAGTGTCGTGCAGTCATGGGACAGGGACTTCTAGAGTTTGAGACTTGACTCATGACAAACTGGGATAATGTGTTTTAGGACTGATGGGATTATGGGTCTGAATACTGACGGGATTATTGATGTGAACTGAGGCAGACAGGCTGAGGCACAGAGCCTGAATGTAACATAAAGAGAGACGGAGAGACAGGCTTTCTCTATTGCCCTGTTGCCCTGGCTGGTTGGTTGCCTCTGTCACCATTTTGTTGCTCTTCTGCCACCAGGAACTGCCGCTCTCTGCCATGTACCAGTCTGCCTTGGAGCTGGCCAAGTATGGACTGAAACCTCCAGTAACTGTGAGCTAGCTAAAGCTTTCCTTCCTTCATTGTTGGGTGTTGAATATTTCTCTGAGCAATGAGAGAAGAGTAACCAAAGCGCAGAGCCAGGGCCCTCTCCGGGTAGCGCCATCTCTTTATCAGCTGTAAGTCTGGCAGAGTGAGTACTGAGTGAAACAGACTGGAAAGTGAGAAAAGAGACGGTCCAGGTCTCAGTAAGAAGTCAATCTGCAATCAGTTCCTGGAGTTGGAGCAGATTTTCACCTAACAGCAAATGCAGAAGAAAAGACGAGTAGGGCAGGAAAGCTCCAACCAGGCATTAATCACTGACCTTGTTTTTATTCTTTCTAGATATAAATACTCCATTTTAAGCTGTATCTCAACATTAATATTGACACAACTCACAAGTGCTTCCTCACCTCAAAGTTTACACCATAAAGAAGAGAATTCTTGAGTATCCCTGTCATCTACATCAATTTCTGCAAGGCAAAAGACTGGTAGGGTTTGTTTGTTTTTGTTTTTGGATTTATAAGCATGTGGCCTTGTATAGCTATTAATAACCAATCCCTACTGTAAGTAGGGAGGTTATATCTGCCTTGAAATACCCTGCAATTTATTTCTTCATTTCAGAAATTGGATTAAAGTCTGTACTTCTCCACGTAACATCAGATAATCACTTTTTCTCTTTTAATCTTATGCCTGAAACCCTCTGTATTATGATTGATCAATCTTTTAATGAAAGGGGAGTTGACAGATTGTATCATCATTTGGGTAATTATGACTTACTTTCCTAAAGGACATGGGAGCTCAGAAGTGAAGTCAGGAAAACCTTAAACTTCAAACAATCGCCCTGTAGGTGTTCCTGTTGTCAGCAGCACAGGACTCATTTTACACCTAATGACTGATTAATAGCAATACAGAGGTGTTCTGCTCTGAGAAAGCATATGTTTCGAGTAGATGCTAAATTTTTATTCGTTAATGTTATGCTTCACCAATAATTAACTTTAATGCAGTTTGATCGTGGTTCAGTGTAACAGCAACATCCACTTTTCTTAGCTTTGTGAGGATACCATTTTGTATGAGTGACTAGAGATATATGATTTGCATTTCCCTTTTTTCTGTTATTGTTTTGCCTATATTTAGTAAGGGTCTAAAGGGTCTCATTAGATGGATAGGACTTGTAGCGATTCTCCTGTTTTCAGCCTTCCAAGCACTGGGATCACAGGCATGGGACACAATGTCCAGTCTCAATTGCTGTTTCAGCGAGCCCTAGGGGTGTGGCCTGCAGGGCTCACTGGGGATGGAACCCCAGCAGCTGTACTTTGCCTAAGCAGCGCTTTAGTCTGCTGAGCTGTCAGGTGGGCTTCTACATTTGCCTTTAATATGGAATTTTTCAAAAATGAAAATAAAAGAGAAATGATAGAATTTTTTTAAAAAAATTACTCATGTTTTCTAGATAATTTCTGATTTTTTTTATTAAAATATTGCTATATGCCACAACACAGATTTTCTTTACTAAGACTTCATGATGATCTCATAGTGTTTAAGGTTATTTTTTATTTTCACTTATTTTTATTTTTATAAAAATAAATGACAACACATTTATAGAGCATTATTAGTCTACAAATATTGCCAAACTTTTCTCCCTCACAAAATATACCATTGGATACCACACAATTATCCAGTTAGCTTTATCATGCCTCAATTGCAAATTTGCCTGTTCAGCAAGAAGAGCTCAGGACAAAGATACTGGAAATTGTTGTAATTAGAATGATGTAATTCCTAAGAACTTTGTCGGCTCATGTAAAATGCAAATTAGTCTAATGTTCAACACAACCAAACCCAATCCACAGGATCCTAAAGTGCCAGCATAGCTACTGTGGAAGATTTTTGTGTTGAAAACGTTCTTCCTCCAATCTCATTATTTTAATGTACTTTCACTCTTCCTCGTCACCCACTAGGGATTACTCCCAAAACATCTTGGTCACTCAAGCTCCTGGACGCTAAAGGCTCTTTTATCAACTGGCTTGGCATTTTCACACCAACTATGTGCATCTTCCCCAGGACCGATGGCCCCTGATTTACAACAGTGTCTTTTAAATTTTTAAAGCTTTATTATGTACAGAAAGTGTACCCAAGCCACCATTCTGCTTTTCATCTTTGATATACTGTGCAAGAACATGACGATAGTCAGCATTTCTTTTTCCTGTACTGATAGTCAAACTCTGGGCCTCAATTGGTGCCAGATAAAGTAAGCCCTCTCCTCCTGAGTGTGCCATTCTAGTCCCTTAACCTTCTTTATAAAATATCAACACGTTAGATAATTTTACTGAAAAAAGACCGATGCAAATATTTTTAACTTATTTAAAGAAAATTAGGCTATGATTGTGATTGATAGGTTAGGTACATTAAAGGTATTTTCACAGGATATTTATGATTTAAAATGAATTATGAGGTTTAATCATATATTAAATAACATTTGTAGCTGAAATTTTCTTTAGATTTATAATCCTATAAGTGCTACATAAATATTGGTTATACCATATTACTTAGAGAATTATAACAACAAAATGTGTGTACGTGTTCATTATAAATATGACTTTCTATGAAAATTTCTGAGTTGTAGTTGGTAAAATCATGCCTGAGGAACAATGTTGTGTAGAAAGCCAAGCAATGCATTTGTCAAATACCAGATTCTGCCTCACAGTTAGCTTCATGGAGCCCGTCATGATCCTGTGGAATGTAGAATGAAGAAGACTTGGAGTCTATTTGATAGGATTCAACACATGAAGCTGAACATATTTCTGAACTAATAACTGTATAAAGGACTGAGGTTTTGTGTCAGGGTTTCTTCCATGAGGTTATCTTTGGAATTTAAACATATACTTTTATGATTAATTTTTGTAAAACACAGGTTATTTACTTGAAAAGTTTCAATCTTAGACACACAGCTTTTCTTATAAAATTCGACGGAGGAAACATAAGAATACTGACATTAGCTAGGAAATGTCTGATAATCTTTTCAAAAATTGTAAACCACAGAAAGTCTGTTTCTTTGATCCACGAACTCCTTCCATCAGGTTCACAAATGCAACCTTTCAAGGAACCTAGTCCAGATCAGCATATGAGATTTCCTAAGAAGTGTGAAGTTCTTTTAAGCCACAAACATCACCAGGAAGTTGGTCACTTAACTGTGTCTCCTTGTCAATAGCAACCAGAAATTGCTAATCTTCCTTATCCTATCATCAATTTTGTACTACTAGATAATAGATTAATATATGAGTAGAATTCCATAATTCCATAATTATCTTCATAAAATAATGCAAGTTATGTTTTACTTGAACATATAGAACACTAGCATATTATTGTAAAACATCTGCTAAAATTTGAATAAGTTACAGTAAAACCAATCTTTACCAAAAGGAAAGTTTGGTAGGACAAAACTACAGTTAAGCCAATTTAGTCCTCTTTTGACTATATCATTATTTTAAATCTTAAAATCATATTCTAATGCTCATCCCTATAACTCTGTAAAATATGTTCTTATGTAACATTCATTATTTTCTCTTGTCTTTTTTCTAGTTATACTCTGTGCTAATTTATTTGATTCTTTTTTTTTTTGTGGAATTTATTTGATTCTATTGCGTTATTTTAAAAAAGAATGAGGGGGCCTGGCAGGATGGCTCAGTGGTCTAACGTGCCTGCTTAGGAAAGCTTGGGCGGCTGTAGGGACCGCTGTTCAATCCCCGGCACCACATGCTGTGCCAGCCCTACCCTGAGGGCAGGCTGAGCCGGCCATAAAAATAAATAAACAAACAAAAGTTCTGAAACAAGAAGAAAAGGTAAAATAAAAATAAAAAAATTAAAAAAGAATGCGGAGGTAGCATAATTCTTGATATGTATAGTTTTATAAAGCACAATGACTCCATGGATTTTATTGACTATATAAAATCAATTTGACTATATCCAGTCAAATTTACTGACTGGATAGACTTTTAGAATGAGAAATGGAAATGTAAACTGTTACATATGACAGCATATATTCTGCTTTGGCCATAAGTCTTGTAGGAATAATGTTTTATATTTCAAACATTTTTGGATGTTATTATTTTTCTTTTTAAATTATTTTAAATAGTAACATGATCGGTAATCACAGCAAAATCCTAGGGGAAGGCAATTCCATGAAACACATTGTAAATATTTAGGTGCCCTGCAGCAAAAGCAGCACACTTTGTGTGTAGAATTTCAGCAATCAGAACATAAGAAGTCGCTCATCCAAGTACTGACCAGGCCTAAGCAATGGCCATGACTCATTCAGATGACTGACACTGATAAAAGTTCTCCAAAATGCTGCATTTGTTTTCAAGCAAATCCTGGGGATTTAACTGGCCTTGTCAGATCCAAAATTTACATGTTTTGTTATATAGATCTTGCTCTAACTTGGCCTTAACCATCTAGCACGAGGCACAAAAAGTAAAACTGAGCTGTAAAAAGCTCAGATTAGTATGCTGAGCTACAAAAGGCTCAAGTCAGCAGCTTCCAACAATGTCAGTCCTTCTGATAGCCCACTACTATTAATGACAATTGGACTATGTATACAACTACTTTCTCTTAGTTCAATGAGAAGAAATATTCACACTAATAGTGTTTAAAAGTTATGATGTCTGCATCTTGTACTCGGAACAACTCCTATGAAGACAACAATAGGTGTTGTATTAATTATTGTGTCTGAGCCGGGTGTGGTGGCTCACACCTGTAATCCCAGCACTCGGGAAGCTGAGGCAGGAGGATTGGTGCGAGTTCGAGACCAGCCTGGGCCACAAAAGTAAGCCCAAGCCAGCCTCAACTGCATAGCGAGACCCTGTCTCAAAAAGACAAAAAATAAAAAACTAAAAAATAAAAATAAATTTAAAAAATATTGTGGCTGTCCTACTAATGTGTTTTGAAACTATCTCCTTGTTATTTCTTATTAGAAGTAATACAATCATGCAAAAATAAAATAAAAGAACTACATTTTATTAAAAAGAAAAAAGAGAAGAACATAAGAGACCCACAAAAGTTACCTATTTTCTCAAGTTCTAGCCTCTTCATAACTACATAGAAAATCTGATAGTCTGTGCAGGGGCAAGTTAGAAGAAGTATGACCACGAATTTCCTGTAGCTAATGAATAATAATGTGGAAGAATAAAACAATCTCAGTGCTGGCAGGGACTTGATAAGCGATCTAATTCAAACCTCCTCTTTCAGATAAGTAAGAAAAGTTAATTTTATGTATCAACTTAATTCAGCTAATAGATGTCCATAAAGTTTGTAGAATATTGTTTTGGCATATGCTTATGACAATGTTTTCAAAAGAGGTTAGCATTTGAACTGATAGATCAAGATCACCAATAAAATGGACCTGATCCATTTACTGTTTGAGAAAGCAGATAGAACTTAAAGACACAAAAAGGTAAATGTGATCTCTGCTTAGTTAGGCCATCCATTTTGGAACATCAGTGCTCCTACTTTTCAAGACCTTGGACTCAGTTTGGGACATCTACCGTTTCCATCTGCCCCTCAAAACCTTAGGTCTCAGAATTTTGGACTTAGATGAGAGCTATGCTACACCTTTCTTAATGGTAGATCATGTGGCATCTCTACTCTTAAATGAATTTATTAAAATAAATTTATTTCTATGATTTTATTCATATTTATGTAATCTGTTGGTTTTGCTTCTCTGTAGAAACTTGGCTAATAAAATGAAAAAGTGATATTAAAAAATAAAACAGCTGGTAATAAAAATCAAAATACTTGATTTCTTCATTTCCCTGACTAGCGGTATTAAATTCACCGTATTCTGGAGTATTATTTCTGGGAGCTACTGAAGCCGGAACCTGATCATTACTATGAGTGCAAGATAAGACCACAGTGCCTTAAGCAGTCAACCTACCTCAGTCTTTAACGAGGCATTATTACTCGGTAATTTCAGCTCATAGTCACTTGAAAACCCTGCGTCTCCTGATACTAACTTTTCAAATAAACACCCCTACTGTTGTTCTTTGGGTCCTAGACCAATCAGGTAAATAAGCCATCACTTGATCCAACTTTTTCTCTTGTCTATCGTTTTCCTCATTCCTGCTGCCCTTTCTCCTCATTGCATACCAAGACACCGAGATATCATTCATTCTAAAGTTTCATAAGGTTAATAACTAACTACAGATCTGAATTCTTCCTTCTACCATTGATATATCAGTTTTACTCTTCCTTGTTACACAAATAACACTAATCTACTTTTTTATCAGCTCTTTAATCATAAAATTAAGTTTTTCATAAAAACAATAATAGTTTGAGTTTTTGTTTGTTTGTTTGTTTGTTTGCTTGCTTTTACTTGCATGTAGCACAGGGTCTGCAGCATTTCACTACAAAGATCAGATTCATAGGGATCTTCTTGTTTTCAGCCTCACAAGTGGTGGCACTCCACCACATCCAGTCTCAATTGCCGACTCAGGGTGCCCCAGGAGCAGAGCCAATAGTTTGAGTTTTGAACAGTGTTAGCTATTGAATCAGTTGATGACACATGTATATATGGAAGACTAATTAATAAAAAATGAAGACTAATGAAAAAATGTTGTGATATATTTTATGCTATTTCAAACTGTGTAATCTCTTCACGTTACATACACTGTATGCACTATTTTTTACTTTTTGAGAGTTGATAAATGAAGGATTTTTTTCTTTGAAAAATTGACAGTTTTGTATCTTTTAAAATATTCAAAGTAACAATGAAAGCTGTAGAAGTCAGCTCCCAAAGTTAATGAAAACCATTTTATGTACAGTTTAATCTTAAAATCCATATTTCTACACTTTTTGGTGTAATTGAAGTGCAAAAAATTATTGCCTAACATTCATTTGGATTTCATTGAAATGTGAAATATGCAGATTGGGAAAAGGTCAAATTAAGAAATTCATTTATCATATTTTCACTTCCGCCTGATAATAAATCTCTCCGTTAGGAGAAAGCAGCCATGTAACTGTCTGTCAGGGGAGAATATATTACAGACCTATTCTGTGTTGCAAAATGATCCTGCCTGAGAAGAATATGAACAACAAGCTCAAATAAGCAAGATGCTTGAGCGTCATCCATTCGTGGCCAATCTCCACTTCTAAGTGATTTTGTTTTACTTTTCCCCTCACTGTAGCTAAACAAAATAGTTATCATATAGTTTCCGCATAATAATTTATTTACTTATAAAGACAATAACATATGTAAAGAAATATTAGAGATGGCCCACACACTGAGGAATGGATGAAAAGATGTGGTACATTTTATACATCACAGTACCACATAGCTAAAATAAAAATTGAGGCTTTTGTAGGTAAATAGAAACAGAGAGCATAATTTTAAGTGAAATAAAGCATCATATTGTGTCTATAGAGAAAGAAACTGAGAGTCTAAAATAGAAAAGGTATAATAGATATTGTGAAAAGAAGAAAAAATAACAAGAAGAAAAGGAAAAATATATCTGGACATGTGACATAGCTGGTATAATTGTATTTCTGATTCTTATTGGTTTATTGAAAGGAACAGTCAATGTTTAAATTATTTTTAAAATTTTGACCAATTTTTCCATGGTCCTAGTAGTCATATATTTTTAGCTACTTACTTTAACAAGAGATTAATTAATGAATAAAAGTGTTGACTAGCCTATTGAACGTCATATGTACACTCTTCATTTAGGAAGAGAACTGTATTCCACCCACTCACTTCAGGTTCTGGCTTGAAATTCATTTTTCTATTTATACACCTCTTATAAAAGCTCAGATCATGACAAAGTTTCAGTTTAAAGTGTAGAAAGTTAACATTTTAGCTGCTTGATTTTGCATTTAGACTTATCAAATGGGAAAGATAATACAGAATAGCACCTGAGGCTATAATATGGAGCTTCTTTGAAGAAGTGGAACACGCCATCTTTGCTCAGCATCCTTTAAGTCAGTGGTTCTCAACCTTTCTAATGCCGTGACCTCGCAGTAGAGTTCCTCATGTTGCGGTGACCCAAAACAAAAAAATAATTTTGGTGCCTACTTCAAAACTGTATTTTTGTTACAGTTATGATTTGGAGTGGTTTTAGACGAACCCTGTGTTTTGGTCGTTCGACCTCCACTGGGCTCATGACCCACAGGTTGACAACCGCTGGGCTCTATGGAATCCTTATGCTATAGCTTGTCTCTAGAAGTCTCGCCCAAATCATGTATGCCCCTAAGGGTCAGGTCACAGGCATCTCAGTCTACAGTATGGCTGTGAGAAGTTGGACCATGATGGGGTTGCAGGTGAGAGTGAAATATGAGGCAAAGCCTTGTGGAAAGAGGTGGTTCCCTGTGGGTGTGGCCTCCTCTTGCCTCATCCCTGTATGGCTTCTGCCTGCCCTGCCGTGAGCTCTTTCTTGTCTTTAGTACACCTCTAACCACTGCCCTTCTTTGGAGTTGTACAGGTATTGACTGAAAGCTCCACAAAACATGAGCCAAAATACATCTTTTCCTTTCAAATTGTGTATATTTGGCTTTGGTATCTCAGCCATGAGAAAAAAAAAATAACTAAGATACATCTTATAAAGAAGATATCTTGGCCAAACTATGAATTAGACGCCATAGAGTGAGGTTTGTGTCTCAGGGAATCCCAACAAAAATAATTATAACTTCAGAGCTCCTCCTATTTATATGGCAATCAAATCAAAGGTAATAAGTACTAGAACTAAATTTTGAAGCTTTGAGTGGAGGTGAGGCCAAGACTTATTTTTGATTTAAATAAACTCAGTATCCTTGGTGACTTTCAAGGATATTTATCTCAGAATAGACCCATACATACGATCTTTCCATTATGAAGTTTAAAAATACACTACTTGCCACACTGTGCCTGGGATCTCTATCTTGCTAAAGCTCAGATTGAAGGCATCAAGGTAGTAAAGCATGCTGGGTCACCCAAACAAGAAATACGTGTTAAACACCCAGATTTAAACTGCTCAATGAACAGTGGACATTACCAGTCACATTGTGAACCCAAAGTCTACATTTAGAGGTCTTTAGCCTCCTGAAGTCAGCATGTGGAAAGATACAACGCTTAGTCAGAAGTTAAATGCAGGTAAATGATTGGATCTGTATCATTTTCACAACACTTTAAGGATATATTTTATAGGAATGTTACTAAGAAAATGATTCTTCAGGGCATTCACTGATAAAAGTTGTAGCGCTAGAAGTGAGATAGTGAACTATTTTAGGTTAAAAGGAAAGAAGATAATGGTGACATTCAAGACTAAAGACAAACTACTCATAGTAGAATAATATTTTTGAGAATAAGTACCTGATAGGAGACAAGATTCTATCTTAGAAAAGAAAGAGATAAAGAAATAAGGAGTCAAGTATCAAATATTAAGTATTCATATACAATCTAAGTTTTCAATGACATATACAGGTTTCTGATTCAGTAAGTGATTCTCTGAAGTGTGTGCTTTATTATAAATTTAAATCCTACTTTAGAGAAGGAGGGGCTAAAACCAAATTGCATGAGATATGTATTTTAAGGATTTGATGTAAAACTTTCAGTAAATAAAATTAAATACTAGGGATATGGCAAAAGTTTAAAATCTACCTACACAGTGACACTGATATTTGTAAATCACATCATATGGGGAATGGGGATCATTTTTCTGACTGTCCAGTGATGAAGATTTAGTGGAAACACTGCTTTTATTCTTAAACAATGATGTCACATCAATGTGATGAGTAGATATATCCTGCTAAATTAATTGCTGATCCTCAAGAAAAATCTGAAGGTTCAAAAACAAGACAGTAAGATGAGCATCCTTTTGTAGAAAATAGCAGTAGTAAAGAAATTACATTTTGTGGAAATCATAGCAAATAATCATTTAAAAATGAAATTAAAAGCTTTACTACTTAAACTACATTGAATAGGTACACAGATATCTTGGAAAAGTTTTAAACAGTCATTGCAATATTGAATGCATTTCAATCATTTTCTATTTTATACTACAAATTTGAGTGCAAGTCCTTTCATACCATTTATTGCATCATCCCGAAAAATGTGACAAAATAGTCCATTTAATACCCAGTTCCCCACTATTTGTATTAATACATCTGCATTTGAATATCAGTACTAAAACTTACCTTTCTTTGATTGCTATATGACACCTAGTATTTTCTTTTGTAAGACAAAATTTCAAGTGTAAAGAAAGAGTAAGGCAATTTTATTTTATTTTGCTTTGAATGCCATAATAAATTTTATTATGTTTCTAATTATATATATTATATATATATTATATATTATATATATATTTATGTATATATATATAAAGAGAGAGACGATATTTCAATGAACAAATACATGCAACTCTTGGTATAGCTCAAAGCATTCAATTTATTCCATGCTTTTTCTCCTAGTAGTATGCAAATTCCAGTAAAATAGTACCAGTGATTAATTTGATACTATCATTGTGCTTTCTATTTTTGATAAAGCATAAATTTTCTCTACATAACTACCATATAAACATAACAAATCATTTGTTAAGGTGAGATATGGTGAAACAATCTAAAAATTTTAAATATTATAGTTGGAACATCACACTTAATATAAAGCCAGTAAAGCTGCTATGATATTAAAGGTAACATAATGGAGAGAAGACTAAGAATTTGAGGTTAGATACAATAACAGTAGAATGCATTGTTAGTTTAAATCTGATTCTTTTTAAAATCTCATAAATTTCTTGAAATTTTATGTGGTGAATTAAAATTTCAAATCTTTGTTGTAACTAGATAAATACAAAGAGTTATCAAAATATACAGTAATTGTATAAATTGAAAATATGTCACAATAAATTACCCATGACCATTATTCCTATTATAAGTACTCACTCTTGATTTGAACACACTCATCTCACTGTTCTTGCTACCCTTTGAAGAAGTTCTGGTAGTCGTTTTTTATGACTGCCTTTAGATGTTGTGAAAACAATCCTGGTTAATGTTACTGCCCTTGCCATGCAATGGAAAGGAAGGTTTGGAAACGTTGCAGTGTGTCTTTACCCACTGTCTTAGTTACTATTTACTCGTTGCTGGGACAAATACCTGCCAAAATGAAACAAGGGAAGGTTTATTTAGCTCACCATTACTGAAGGTTTCAGTCCATATTCGGCTGGCTCCAAAACTGAGTGGAGCAGGAAAGAGAGCAACAGTTCATGGTGGCGAAACAGCAACAAGAGCGTCAGAGGCAAGGGAGCAGAGAGCAACAGTGTGAGTCTGTCTCTCTCTCTTTATATTACATCAGGCTCTCTGCCTTAGCCCAGCCATCTCAGTTCATACCTATAATTCCCAGCAGTATTCAGACTCATAATCTCATCAGTACTAAAACACATAATCTCAGTGACTCATGAGTCAAGTCTCATTCTATAGAAGTCTCTGCGCCATGATTGCATGAGGCTTTGGGGGATCAACTAGACATAAACCGTGAAACCCACCTTATTCAATGGATAAACTCTATGTGACTTTTGAGTCTTTTGACAAAGCCAGAATGACCATTTTGAATGAATGCAGGACATTAAGGAAGCCACGAAAACGTAATCAAAGATATGAAAGAGGACTTCCAGAAAGTAATGTTACTGGTAACGTATTTTCTAAGTGAGCGAAACTGTTTTTAGGGGAATGAATAATAATGTGTCTTTTATTACTACTTTTTTTTTTTACTTTATACTTCACCCTATTTTGTTGTACTTCATCTGCTAGTTATAGTGAGAGCCATTGATAAAAGAGAGACAAAATGTTGCGCTATGAATCAGAAGCTTACTGTCCCAAGAGAGCAAGAACCAAAGAACAGAGCCTAAAGAAACTGACCCCTTGTAAATGGCCAAGTTGGAGACAGGGTAACAGATTTCAGGAGGGAGGCAGCAGTATGTTCTTTGTTCCTTAACCTGGGAAGTTACCAACTAATGATATGTAAACTTAGTTTGGTGAATGCGAGGCAATGTACATAGCAGCCTACACCAAATTAGTTGTGCACATTCCTTAGCCTGTTCGTAGCCCTCAATAAATTTGAGAAGTTTCAGTGGTTCTGGGCTTGTTTCAGGAAAGCTGGGCTCAGGAAAACCTTTGAGGCTATATTAATCCAGTTTTCCATCATTTCTCTTGGCTCCAACTTATAACATACAATAGCAAAATTGAAAACAACAAAAAGCTAACTAAATATAGTCTATGCAATCGTTGCTTGAGTCCAACTTCTACACAGTTTCTATTAGAGTAGGTCTAATTGAGTCTAGCTTATTAAGGAAATCTTAACATACATTTTTATTGGGCAAAGGAATTAGAATAGGTCCTACGGCGGATTATCACAAAATATATAGGTTTCATATTTGCTACTGTAATTACAGTAACATTAATTTACCTTGAGGTGCTCTTAATAAAACACATGCTAGCGCTTCTGAGTCCCAATGGTTAAAATTTCAGGACAAAAAATAATGGAGGCATATGATGTGCAATATTTGATACATATCAAATATCAGATTCATTTTATTAATTTGAGGAGTTTAGAAGTTTAAATAACTGATTCAGTTGGAGCTAGAGTCCTCACTCTGTAAATATCCTGGGCCTGTGGAACTAGAGGGGCACATGGATCACGTGACTGTGAGGACTAATTCTAGGGCTGACAGCCTGCACATGACAAGAGGAGGGAAGGGTCACTTGGTCCTGTTTTTGCTCTTGTTGTATTTCCTATCTTTTGTTTCCTTGGAATGCTGCCACTGCGCTATGCCACCCTACACTGGAGCCAGGTGATTATGGACAGAAGCCTCCACAAACGTGACCTAAATAAATCATTTTTTCATTATTTTGGGGTTTTGAGTACTTTGTCCAGGTAACAGGAGAAAAATAAGCAATACTGTACTTAGTACTGGAATAGTGGTGTTATTGCTATGACTATGCCTGACAACATGGTTCAAGACCCTTTTCAAATGACTTGTGGAAAAGCTTTCAAAAGATCCACAGACGTCCTCTAAAATACCAGCATTTGAACATATTAGACTGTTCTGTAAGGGAGATTCTAGTCAGAGTTCAGAAAATCAGAAACCCGGTAAATACACAGCTTGAAACTTTTCTACTGGGAAGAAGAAATGTACTAGATACTGGCCAATAGATGGTTTGTGGCATAGGAGAAAAATTGTCTTCGTTTCACTCATGCCCAGAGATTTTTGCCTGAGACTGAGATTAAGGATGGTGGATTGATTAAACTGGCAGAAGAAATTTCAAGACGGTCAAATGTTGGGGCAGTGGCATGGCTATTCTTAGGGAATTTTTATTTTTATTTTTGAGAAGAGTACACATCAGAATTAAAGCACAAAAACTTCAAGGTACACAGAATTTCATTTAACAAAGCAATATGAATTTCACTTAATGAAATAATATTAATTTCACAGTGACTGATTAGAGGAGAGGAGAGGCAGTGTGTAAAAGGGATTTATCTACGCATATAAGCAGGAATGTTTATACAACTACACTGTGAGTTTCTGATCTAGCAAAATAACATATAATAATTTATTGGGAACGCTTGGCCATATCTATTCTGAGAATCAAGTGGATGGGCACTTATGATGCTGAACTGTCTCCCCAGACCAAGGGTGATTTTAAACATTGTGAGTCAGGCCAGAATAGAAGCACAAATACAACTGGATTGCAAAGATAGAGAAAAAGCGTTTCTCACTGCAGTGAAAGGAATGGGAGAAGGGAAAAGACAGCCTGAGAGTATCGCAAGAAGCATCAAGTCTCCACCTTTTTCAGCCTCAAAACTAAAAAAGTGAAAGACATTGTTTAGAGGAGAAAGCTACAGAAGACCATGTTTCAGAATGGTGTCACTGTAGAGAATTTGTTCATCAGAACTGGATTCAGAGTGTCCAGTGATACAGACACTCAACCTCTACAGCCAAGAGAAAAGAAAGCATGGCTACTGCTCCATCTGGTAGCAGACCTTGACATCACTCACGCATCACTGGCTTTAGGTAAAGGCAGGAAGCAAGACTTGTGTGGTTAAGGAGGATTCCACCCCCAATTTCAGAAGGCCGATGAGGGCAACTAGTGTGCCTCTGAGAAAGCAATATGTGTGAAGCTGTGAGGTGAAGCCACAGAGGGAATGGAGACTCCCAAAGTTTGAAAAATTAAAAAAAAAACAAAACAGGAATTTTGATCATCTAAGGAAATCTGCAAGGAGGGAGAAAAGCAGTCCTAAGTGAGAAGTTGTGTGAGTTATAACCAGCACAATTGCTATGGAGTAAAGTCATTCAAGGCCTTTGGAACACACAACTTGACACAGATTGCATCAGATGTCAGACCTGTAACTACAAAGTTAATGTTGCCCTGATAGATTTGGGGCTTGATTTAATCCTAATCCTTAACATCCCCTGTTTGCAATTTTTGGATTGATAATTACTATCTTGTATCATTGAATGTTGGAAATATTTCATTTGTATGAGGGCTCACAGCTAAGAGTTTGCCTTATAACTAAGAGGAAACTTGTGACTTGGATTTTTCAGCAATGTTGGCAATTTGGCAACCTTAGAAAGGGACTAAATGCCTTTTCCAAAAGATGATATTCATGAGTTTGGGGGCCCAGTGGTGTAATGTTATGGTTCTAATGTAATATAATGTTGATACACTCAATATTGCTAAAACTGAGTTATAATTTTCAAATTGTAAAATGCCATGAATAAGCTTGTCTTTATGTCTTCTATCTGGAAACTGGTTTAAAAAAATGTTTTCTATTGGCCAAGTGGATAAGATATAGATTGTAATGATTGACATATTGTGTGAACTTAGAAGTTCCACTGAGCATTTCAGCCAAGATTAACATCCTGAGCCTTTGTACCAGGAGGGCGCAGAAAAGTTATGGGTATACAAGATATAGCGTAGGGCATCAAGTCTACATTCACTCCTATTTTTGCTTCTGTTATTTTTCTGTCTTCTGCTACCTTGAAGTGTTATTCCTATGTCATGAGAAACATGCCTTGAAGCCAGCTAATTGGATTGAAAGATCTAAAATTGTAAGCTAAATAAGCTTTTACCTCTTTAATTTTGGTGTCAGGCATTTTATTTTAACAATTAGAGAAAAATAAGTAAGGCCTGGTATCATGCGGCAATATATGTCTTGCTTCACGCTGTCCTTAGCATTACTTTCAGATAAATCCTCAATTCATATTCCATTTTTTGTCTATACTTGTATTGGTTAGTTTTCTCTCATTTTTTGGACAAAATACCCAACATCCACAATTAAGGAAGGAAAGATTTATTTAGTTCACAGTGAGTGGAGGTTTCAATCTCTACACAAAGGCAGAAGGGCATGTGTCACAGGACAGCAAAAAGCACAGAGAAGAGCTGCAGCTGTGGGAGCTATCCAGCATGTCTCTCCTTTCATTTGTATTGAGATCATAATCCTGCTATTGCATCAAGAATTAATCACAATCTCTAGTAACCAGCTCCTGACTGCATGAGGCCTTGGGGGAAAAACTAGACATAAACAATCATAATACTCTTCATGTATAATTGAAAAATGCATGCATTTACACTTTCTCATAGCAATTACTTTTATATTACTTGCCAATCAATGTTCTATAAGCTACAGTGTGTATATTATGAATTGTTTTTCAAGAATAAAAAATAGTGATAAAAAAGGCCAAAGGCATATTGGTGCTTGTCTAAATTGCACGAGGGCCTATGATTGAACCCCAAACACCATACATAAATAAATTAGTGAATGAACTATGTACACATATAAATAAATAAGAATACATACTTATTAGTCTTGTCCCTATACTCAGTGTAATACTGGACCATTTAGTTTCTCTTGCAGTGATTGAAATGACTTTGAGATATAGTTTGCTTTATGTTTTAAAAGTAATTATATTAATAAAACATATTTTATACATTCCAATATTAGAGAAACCTTCACTTGTCCAATAACTTAGGGCTTCATTTTGGTAATGTTATTCTGTTACTTAGGAGTGTATAGTTGCTAATAGGCTGATTATCTTGTTTTTTTTCTTGTTGCCGGAGCCTATTTCCATGAAGCGCTTTTACTAACTCTCCATGCCACGTAGCCACCCTGGTTCATGTCCTTGGTATTGTAGCAAGGTAAGATCTTTGAATTATGTTAGGCAATTTTATTCATAATTTTAATCTATTTATTCATTCAACATTAATTTACTTTCCTGCCACAGACCAGTCATTGTGATCAGTTCGTTAGAATTAAAAGATGGGAGCTATGATTTGTTGTATAAAATAAATTGAGGATTAATTTGGGTCAGTGTCTATGAGGGTATAAAGCAGCATTCATCCAAAATTGTTAAGGTGAACAAATTATTAATAAGTGCTGCTAATAAAAATATGGCTGTGGTTGATTGAACAGGTGAAAGATAGTAAGAAGTATTGTTATGCAGAGGGTGGAAAGAACAAGAGGAAGAGGTGGTGTTATCATCATTTCCTGGGAGTAAAACCTTTCTGATAAGGGGTCTCTGGCAGGTGGTAGAACTGCAGGAATCTCACCCAGACAACTCAAGTTGAGGGCAACCTCAGAAACAGAAAACTTATACCTTCCTGTAAGTTTTTCTCTCAACTTCTATTCACATTTCAATGGCTCAATATTAGTCCAATCTAAAAAAAAAATATATATATATATATTAGTCCGATCTGCCTACATGGCAAAAGGGGCACTCAGAGGACACATCCCAAAGAGACCAGTTTCAAGGAGTCAGAATAAAGCAAAGGAAGGTGAGAGACAGGAAAGGTGGCTGAGCACATGGCAGTATGAAACAGCAGCTAACACTTTATTCACCCCATCCCATTTCTTATGCTTCAGTAGAAGGAACACACAGATCACGCAGAGATAAGCATGTCTGCAGCAAACATGATCTCAACTCGGTCAGACTCCCATATGAAATTCTAATAGCAACCTAGTACTTTTTCAAAGAAAAAGACAAAGCAAGAGGCAAAATATATAGGTCATATTTTATCCATAAAACTTTCTCGTATCAGCTCTGTACCCTTCATTCACTCTTTCTTTTCACTTTTGTTTATTTTCTTTCCTCTTCAAAAACACTTTGATATAAATTCGCTATTGGATAGATTGACACAATCATTCATGAGGATTTGAGTCATTAATAATACCTTGACCTTCATCCTATTTGTACCTTTCTTATTCCTGTATATTAATAAGTACAAGTTTTTAAGAGAGAGATTATTATATCAACCTGTTTTCCATGAAATAATCAGGATTAAATAACACAGGTAGGTTAAGATCTTTGAGTGGCATTTGGTTCACTGATTAAAAAAAGTCTTACTACACAGGAAACCATGCTTTCTTCAAATATAGTGGAATTATGGCCGTGCTTCTGAAAATAATTTTTCTCTTGGGGACTAAAGTTATTGAACTCATCGTCAGATAAATAGGAAGAATGGACCTATGATAAGGATATCTTAGTAAGAGAATACAAATTCCTAATTCTTTTGGATCCAGCATGTAAACTCTACCTAGATTATATAGCATATTGGTGACTGATTATAGTATATTTGTATAATGTGTTATAGACCAGTAACTCAGCTTTGCAGGATGCTGGTTCTCAGGGGTCACTGTAAATAATCCTTCTGTACGTGACTCTATAAATCATATTGATTCTATGATCTGGGATGTGTAATATGATCAATCAATTTTAAGGGAGTAAAATTCTTATATGTTTCCTTTGCTATAAAGTGACATTCCTGTCAGAATAAATGTTAAGACAAATAGTACAATGTTTTTAAGGCACTTTGAAATTCTATAGGTGATATTTTTGATAACAGAGTTATTGGGTTAATAAAGCAACTCTGTTTTTACTGTTTCTCTACCTATGGGATACAAAACCAAACTCTACCTCCTCCATCACAGAAAGCATCTAATGTAACTGTTTTGGTACCAAATTGATCAATTTTTTGAAGAGTGAAGCCATATATGACCACAATATTCACCTCTATGGTGCTAGGCTAAAGAGTTAGCAATAGTTGTGTAAGAGCTGGCTGACCTGAGATGAGCGCTGGCTCAGGGGACAGCATCGGGTTGAACTGTGAACTTTTTGCTGGAGATCCATTCTTCCAGGTACCTCTGAGTTTGGGTCTCTAGAGCACGCTAAGTCTGAAGACTGGTTCTGGTCTGCACTGTGTACCTAGTATTAAAGTATAAAGAAGTTGGAAATAATCTTTTAGATATGCCTCCTTTATAGCTGACAGGACCTCTGGAGAGTATCTCTGGAGAGTATCTCTGACCACTTTTAGCTTGAAGGAGCCAGAGAAGTCATTGCCTATGGTTCCCTCACAGTAGCTTGGGTTGCTTCTTCAGAGGAGGGAATGTTGTAGGCAGCTGAATTACATAGAAATATTACAGGCAGTCAGATAGGAACAGGCCCTCAAGGAGACAAAATGGAAGACGAGGTGAGTTTACAGCTTTGCAAGAGAGACATTCCCAGCCAGACCAGGCCTCAAGACAAAAGAAGAAACAAATGTAGCCAAATACTTCCCTAGGAATGCACATCAGGGATTGATGTTCTAAATAGGTATCAGGTTGTGGAGAGAAATAAACCCTTTTCCACTACTAGTGGGAACGTAGATGGGTACAACCTCTTTGGAAATCAGTGTGGAGCCTTCAAAAACAAAACAAAACAAAACAAAACAAAAAACCTAGGACTGGAAATCCCATTCAGTCCCGCTATTCCCCTTGTATTTTCCAAAAGAATTGAAAACAGCCGGGCGTGGTAGCTCATGCCTGTAATCCCAGCAATTGGGTGGCTGAGGCAGGAGGATCAGTGCAAGTTTGAGACCAGCCTGGGCTACAAAAGTGAGCTCAAGGCCAGCCTCAACTGCATAGCGAGACCCTGTCTCAAAAAGACAAAAAAAAAAAAAAAAAAAAAAAAAAAAAAAAAAAAAAAAAAAAAAAAAAAAAAAAAAAGAATTAAAAACATCATACCACAATGATGTATGTGCAACCATGTTTATAGTAACACAATATGTCACAGCCAAATCTCAGAAGTAACCAAAAATGCCCATCACCTGAGGAATGGATGAAAATGATTTGATAATTTTACACAATGGAGTATTATTCAGCGATAAAGAAACACGAACTTAAAGCCTTCATAGATACGTGGCATAACCAGTCACATACAGAAGGATTATTTACAGTGACCCCTGAGAACCAGCATCCTGCTTCTTACCTATTGTAAGAACTCTGAGGAAGAAATTAAACCTGAAAGGTATAACAGATATAGTAAAACAAAAAGAAGCACAAGTTAAGAATGAATCAATGAAAATGAGAGAAACAAGAAAAAATTAGATAAAAGGCAGGGGCAAATCATGGAAGTATATATATGGGATCACTGAGGTTATTGTACAAAAATTCCCATCAGTTTTCTGAAAACAGCCCTTAATGTGTAGAATTATCAACTTGACTAACTCTATTCTGGTAATTCTAATCTAAGCAACTAAATCGAGGACAGCAATGTATAATAACATAATCATGCTTGAACATTTGTCATCTTGGTCTTCTAAAAGTAAACCATTTCTAATGTCATATTATTATTATTATAGTCTCTTCAAAATAGTTTTTTTTTAATAAAAGATAAAAAGTAAAACAAGAGGGACAAGAACAAAAACTTAGTTTCTGGAAAACCAACGACAATACGAAGTCATATGCCCAATCTTGCATAATTACATCTGTTAATGTGAGCAACAGATTTGATGATAAAAATAGAAATTATATCAACCACTATTAATCAGCCATTCTTGTGCTGAAAATCTGTAGCATATATATTGTTATATGCCACCCTGTTTCTGTCATTTTTTACTGGTTTTTGTTCTTGCTTTTGTCTTTTACTTTTAAAAATGAAATAATAAAATTAAATGTAGCTATAAAAAGACCATCCAGTTACTCGCCATGCAAACACGCTGGCTGACTTCTCAGGATAAGGAATGTATGGGCTATACTTGCTCCTAGTTACTACTGTCTTCTCCCGAGGATTCTCACCGACTTGCTTACGACTGCTCATATGTTGGTGTTGATGGGTGACTCACGTTGCCAGTGAGATTTCCCGTGCTGCTTTCTTTCAGAGGCATGATTTTTGGAAATCGATGTAGCGGTAGCTATCAAATTCCAGCTGATGGCAGCATGTTATGAAAGACCATAAGCAAACGCGACCGCATTTTTCTTGGTTTTTATGGTCTGCTTACATGGGTTCAGAGAAAGGTTTAAATATATAATAGTGGTTCTAAGCTACCAAGATGCCAGATTTTTCTGTTCTGTGACTCTTTTAGGCCAGTTTAATAGACACCATTTTAATTTCTAATACAATTCTTCTCAGTGTAATACCCATTAAGTTTTTGATTTGGGTTAAACATTTTGTTTGTGACAAAATATCAGACCACACACATATACTATGCTTCATAGATATTTAGATTCTCTAAAGTATTGAACTAGAAGCTGCTTCTCAAATTAAGAAAATTACGTTTAGAAGAATATTTTGTTTTGCTCTCAAACAGTGGCTTCTGGTGATTTTCTTGCTAGCGGAGAGAGGAGCCAGAAATACATTGACTGCAATGGATCTGAAAGCCACACGCTGAGTATACAGGGCCAAGATGGCGAAGCGGACAGGGTCGTCTGTGTCAGCATGTGATCTTTTTTCTGTTGCTCCTTCCTGTGAAAGATTTTGATATTTTAAATTGATTACAAATTCATGTTCAAATATAGCAAATGTTGTCGCACCAGCCCCACCTTCAGGTGTGCTGAGTCGGTGATGGAGCCGAGGCATGGTGGCTCACACCTGTAATCTCAGCACAAGGGAGGCAGAAATCAGGAAGATCACTAGGAGTCTGGGCTGCATAGTGAAACCATGCACACACACACATAAATTATATATATATATATATATATATATATATATATATATATATATATATCAAATCTTACCTCCAAAGTCAAAAGAGTTCTATTAACATTGTGTATGCTCCTTCTTCTGATGAATGCAGGGGCATATATTTTATTTCCTCAAATACCCTACATTACTGGGATCCTACAAACATCACTAAACTTTACAATTTGACTTTAGAAAAAAGCATTCATCTTTTTTCAGCTAGCACATATGTATAAGAATAATTAAAAGCATGAGACGTGTTATTCAGGTATACTTGGGATAATTCACTCGCATAAGAAACTTGCAAATTTGCCAGGAGATATCAAGACTTGCTTTTTATTTTATTTTTTTTTTTAATGAGCAGAACATATTTATTGAGAATTAGAAAGTTCCTGTCTAAGAGAAGGACGGAGGGTTGGGTTCTGCGTGGGTGTTCCTCATGACTTTAGTTCATGAGAAAGAGGGACAAAGTAATGATAACCATAGCTCACGTGACAGTTTGAAACAACACTTCTGTCTTTCACCTTTGAAATTATAATTGAGGAGATTAGTGTCCACACAATTTATTACTCATCAAGCAAGGATATCGGCAGATGGGATGGTAGCACTATTAATATCAGGATGCCAAGCAAGATGAGCACTCAGTAAAATATATATGCTTATCATGATACTGATTTCCTTATTTACTTTTCTCTTGTTGCTGGGACAAATACATGACACCCAAAATGGAGGAAGGAAAGATTCATTTAGCTCACAGTTACTGGAGGTTTCAGTCCATACTCGGCTGGATCCAAGGCAGAGAGACACACGGCAGAGAGCAGCAGTTCATGGCGGCAAAACAGCAACAAAATGGCGACAGAGGCAGCCAGCCAAACAGGGCAGCAGAGCAACAGCTCTATTCTATCTCTCTGTTTCTTTTGTATTAAATTCAGGCTCTCCAACTCAGCCTATCCACCTTAGTCTACACCTATAATCCCAGAAGTACTTAAAACACATAATCACAGGGATCATGGATCAAGTCTCAAACCCTGGATCAGTAATAAAACATACAATCCCAGTGACTCATGAGTCAATTCTCAGTCTATAGAAGTCCCCGCCCCATGACTGTATGAGGCTTTGTGGAGACAACTAGACATAAACTATAACACTGATTTATAAGTTTTTTGCATCAAACATTAATTTTGATAATTTTTTAAAGTTTATAATTATTTTCTTTAAGTTCTGTACCACAAAAATATTATGCATCTTAATACTGGAAAGTCTTTCTAAGTTTTAAGTTATTCAACTACAGTTTGTAATAGAAACTGTAGTTGAATCTGTCGTAAAATCAGATACATGTGTTTATAAAATAATTAACCATCTTATCATTTTCAGAGAAGCCAAAAGGGAGCTTAGATCCCACAAGAATGTCCGGCATGAGTCCAGCTGAAGACCTAGAGTCTATAACAAGAATGTCCGGCATGAGTCCATCTGGAGGTCTAGAGCCCACAACAATTTCTCATGCAAGTCTCTTTCATGGATCTGCTCTGAGAATCCCCCAAGATCAGTGGTGGAAGCTGGAAAGTTTATGCCAGTAGAATGATGGATCTATGCTAGCAGGCTGAGAGATCTGCCCTAGAGCCACGAAACAATGCTCCGAGTAAGAAACAGAGCTCCCCTGAAAAGTACCACAGCCATCCTCAGCACTGGTGAGGTCCTCAGCTCCTCCCACAGTGAGAACAGGTGAGCCTATATCAGAACATCTAACACAACATGCTTCTCTGTGAGACTGAGCTGTGCACCATTTCTCCCTGTGGGGCCAGGAAACCATGCTCAAAGGAAGGGCTAGAACTCCCCTATAGTGAACCATAGTCACGCTCCGCAACATAAAGGTCCTGAGCTCCTCCAAAGGTGAAAACAGCTGGACTTGTATCAGGAAAGCAAGCATGAAAAGCTCTTCTAGGAGAACCAACGCTCCCCATCCCCCTCTTTGCTTCTCCACTTATATTGTAAGGGACAAAACTCAGTAACCAGCACCAGGCTAACTCAGTTAGCTAGGTGTTACGTGATGACTTCCAGTTGTCAACCCACCTCAGATACTTTCTTTTTCTGTGAAGAGAATAGCTTTCATTTTTTTTCCTTAATTTTGATTCATTTTTATCTTATTTTTATTTTGAAGCATAAAAGCAGGAGCACGATCAAACAGAAAGAAAGACATACAGGGTAACATACAAAAATGCACATGTGAAAGATTTGCAAAACAGAAGGAGTTAATTAACAATGATGGTTATATTATCTATTTTTATCATCAAATCTGTTTCTCAGATTAACAGATACTGTTATGGAAGACTGGGCAAATAATTGAGCGTTGGTGCTTGCTTTCAAGAAATCTTTATTCTGTTCCTTGTCTTTTGTTTGTTTTAATGTATTTTAAAGAGAGTATAATATTAGAAAAAACATTAGAAATGGTACACATTTAGAAGACCAAAAGGAAAGATATTCAACCAGGGATTTGTATTATATATTTCCCTCTTCAGTGTAGTTGCTCAGATTTCAGTTATCAGCATACACAGTGAAAGTGAAAATTCTAAACATTAACTGATATTCTAAAAAAAAAAAAAAACCTGGAGAAAAATAGCATAATCATCTCAGCCACCCTGTCCATACACTTGCATGGTTCCCCTTCATTTTTTTTTTTTCTTTTATCCTTTCTCTCATCTTTGTGGTTTAATCCTTGAGTCCAGTTTCTTTCCATTTTACTGTATCTGTTATACCTTTCAGGTTTTATTTATTCTTACAAATTCCATTTTGAGTTGGGATAATTCTCCAACCATCTCTCCCTTTCTGGCTTCCATACACAGATCTGTACACTTTGAGTAACATGACCACAATCTTAATAAACATTAAATCTTAATAAATAAATAATTGATTAAAATCTAATTTTATACTTTCATGCTACAAAATAAAGATGGTAGAAACTTTAGTTTACAGGTATATATATATATATATATATATATTTTTTTTTTATTCTTTATTTTTTTGTCTTTCCAATACCAATACCAAGGATCAAACTCAGGACCTTCTATATGCCAGGCAGGGTCTTATGCCCCTGAGCTATCTCTCCAGCCTTAAAAAGTATCCTAATCTTGAGAGCACACAATTTTGAGGGGTGAAATACGTTTCAATACTAATTCAACTTTTCATTTGACAACTGTTAAAATTCTTTATCAATGTTCATATAAACTATATATTTTGTAAGCTTTTTCAAAATACCATTGTTCTTTTCTTATTCATCTTAATGAGAAAAAAGATGAAATACTTTCAAAACAAGTTAGTTGGACATGTACCATAATGAATACATTGCATATTGTCATCTTCATAGCAATTATTTGAGGACAAGATAAAGAAAATATATCTTTTCTAAGCACTATTAGTACAAACCTTTCTTCTCAGTGAGCAAAGAGAAAACTATATATCTATCCTAACTACCCTGTGTTTATATGTATAAACATATAAATATATTTTTTCTTATTTTTCACAACAAGACAGTCCTTTTTTTTTTACGCCATTCATAAAATATTTTTACACTGTTTTCATGATTCATGACTTTGGATAGTTCTTGTATTTGCATTTTATTTGTCTTATTGGTTTGTAGGTAGCTTGATTGGTATTACTTTCAGCTAGTTTATTTGTGTCTTATTTATGTCATCTGATGTGAAAGTATGTTTGTAACACTAGTGAATGGGTGTTACAAATATAAGTCTCTAACGTTGTCAATGTGTACAATCCCATGCCCTGAGGACCTGAGGCCAAGAAATCGCAACTCTAAGCAAAGCTTGAGCACTTTTGCAAGCTAAAAGACCTTATATATTAGTAAAATCATTTAAAATTATTTTCTTGCTAAACACTTGTAACATTTTTAAAATGACTTTGGAAGCTGAGCATGGTGGCATTTACCTATAATCTCAGCCCTTGAAAGGCTGAGGCAGGAGGATCACCATAAATGTAAGGCTAGAGTAAGCTAAATATGGAATTCAAAGCCAGGCTACACTACACAGTGAGACTCTGCCCTCACGCACACACTGAAAAAAAAAAAAAAAAGATAATTAGATTTTGGATTATACCACTATGGAAAAGTCTTTGTTTCAAATCCTCAAAATCACATACACACAAAAAAGAAGTGCTCAAAAATAATTGTTGTATTTGTAGATGCATAATGAAATTTGACTTAGTTTTCTAGTTTAAATTACATAGCTCTTTTCATAAAAAGGTGTTTCTCACCGATATAAACCATTTAAAACCCTTTTCCTCCATTAAGGTAATTTTTAAAGCAAGGAAAATAAGTTTTCTGTTCAAAACGATTCTTTAGAAGTGGCAAGAGCTAAGATTTAATAAGCAGGGCTAAACTGTATCCTGAATGAAACCTTTGATGGTCTGATCGCCAGCTCCTCAGCAGGACCAGAAACTCATCCCCAACCCTGGAAGCTTTGCTTGCTGGAAACTCACGGTTGTGCTGTTCCCCAGGAGCTGGCCTCCTCTGGGACAGAACAGCTAAACTTTAGAAGATACTTAAAGTTGTTCTTCACACGGGAAGCCACAGGCTGGAGACCCTTTAATTTGGGAAAACTGTGAAGGGCCATAAAATATCTACAAACTCCCACAGAAACTGGCCAAGGTTTCTATTTTGCATGCACGAAGTTTCCTCATTTATTGCCTTCCTGGTCTCTGTCCTTGTTATAGTTTGAGCCTAGTTTTCCCCCCATGCCTCTTACAGTCATGGGTTGGACTTCTAGAGTTTGTGATTAACTCATAATCCACTGAGATTACGTGTGTGAGTGTTACACCTACCCGAGGGCAGACAGCTCGGGCGTGACTGAAGGGAGGCAGACTTCCTCTTGGTACCCACTGTTACCCTGCTCCTCCCTTTTGCTCTCTCAGTTCTTCACCTCCTCCGTGAAAGGTTGCCCTCTGCCATGTGCCAGTCTGCTCTGGAGCCAGCTGAGTATGGACTGAAACCTCCAGTAACTGTGACGTAAATAAACTTTTCCTTCTTTCATTTTGGATGTCAGATATTTATCCAAGCAATGACACAAGAGTGGCTGAGATAGTCCTGATTCCATTACTCTCTGATTGATATAGCCCAGGGTTCAGCATAGCTCTACTAATTTAAGCAGCGAGATATGCTGGCTTGAAAACCCTAATTTAGATGTACTTAGGTAGTGAGAATCAGAAAAGTTTCACGTGTCATGTGAAAGATTAGTTCATCAAGGATCTATTTAAGATAGATATCAGCTCCTAGGGATAGCTAGCAGGGAACACATGAAGACATCCACCTAGGATATTAAGTTTTTAATTTGAGTTTTGCTGGAATCAGAAATAGATTTCTCTATTTCTACTGATGTATAAATAGCACACTTTATTAGCTATGCAGATGTAGCTCTGTATGATTTCTAAGACTCTAGCATTTTCAATAATAATGCCAACTACTCATTTCTAAGATATATACATGTTTGGGGAATAAAGCCATAAAAAAGAAGCTTTGGTGACAAGTGAACATACCATACATAGATAAGGATTGCAGAGCATGCATTGGTTTTTCAGGAAAGATTCTCAAATTACTGAACTACAGAGCACATATATTTCATTTTCTTGTTCCATTTTTATATGTAAAACATTCTGTTATTTTACCACTTCAAGGTCTCTAAGTACTGGATGATTTCTTTTTTCATTTTCCCATTTTTCTAAGAGAATAAGTTTATTTATTTTTTTCAATTTGAATGGGATTTTGATTGTCTTATTATTCCTGAAAATTACTTTTCCTAGTAAGGAACAGTGTTCTTCAGATCTAAATTATAAAAATGCGGTAAAAAATAATCCAAATCCTAGAAAGGCAGTTGTTTTATAAAGCCTCAAAATAACCCTCACAATGTACAAAATGCCTGTGATGTTGAATATTGTCTTTAGCCTTAATGAAATATAAATCCTGTGTATTAAAAGCAGACTGACAGTGGGTTTCTTCATCCTCCAACAGTTAGGATACAGCTTAATTAGGCAACACACTGTTCATTAGTAAGACTAAGCTTTTCTTAACAGACCTCAGGACAGAATGAACTCAGTCAGAGTCTTCCAGGTGAGTAAGAGAAAGCAAAATCATATTTGGATCAGGAGCTCTCCAGATACCCACAGTGAGTTTTGGGAAGTTCTACAACTTTTTACAAGTGCCGTGAGACTCCTTTGTGTTTTGCTTTTCCTTGTAGACTTCATCAGTCTTGGCTTTAAGGTGACAGAGGTTTGCTGTTATTGGCTAATTTCTGTTGGTTATTATATTTTTAAACAATAAAGTCACATCAATTAATTTTCTTCTTTTGTCCTGATATATTCAATATTATGAGTTGAAGACCAAGATGGATACAATGTTATCCTCAGTCTAACACAATGTTAGACAGGTGGTGTTCTAGGTCTCTGACCCTCCTATAAAGCATTTAGAAAAATTCAGGCAAATTCCAACTACAAATTCTGCCTCACGGGTTTGGGGATTTAAATGACCCATCTACATCTTGCCATTTTCATAATCCAGGAATGTCCAGGGCCTGAGAATCTTCCTTTAGAAATTCAGCAAGACTCCAAACAATCAAGGTCTTTAAGAGGACAGGCACCTAACTCTGAGAAGCAACACATACATCTAGAATACCACCCCAAATAAGTCCTCTAGTATTTTCCAAATAACTCAATACTTAAGTCCATCCTTTTTTTGAGGAGTGTCTATTTTAATTTTTCCCTACCTACAACAATCTTGAGTAAAATCTTCCTTGCCTGTTTAAAAGCAGATGCTGCCATATTTTTGATGATGTACGTGAATTAAGGCTGTTATTAGAAAATCTAACATAGGGGTCAGGGAGATAGCTCAGGGCACAAGTGGCTGCCTGGAAAGAGCAATGTCTTGAGTTCAATCCCGGGTTCTGGAAAAAAAAAGAAGAGAAAGAAAGAAAGAAAATCTAAAATACTATGAGCAAACTATTATAATTCGATTTGATTATTTCTGAAATAGCCACACGCTAAATGTATTGAAATCAACTGCACGTTTCCATCAGTTGGGAAACATTTACTTAAAATATAATTTCTTCCTTTACAGATAAATTAAGAAGTCACTTGACAACAAGGCTATGTACATAATTACATAATTAATATCCATGATAGATTAGACTTTTAATGCTGTTTGAGAAACATGTACTAAGACACTTCTGTCTAACACTAGAAAACTGGGCTGGACCCAACACTTATAAGTAATAATAAAAATTTTCTGAATATTTAAATTATAAGATTGTTAGAGGAGAAAGTGAATTGGACTTCTTTGGCGCTAAGTTCAGAGTTATGAAAGCAAATGTTCAAGAGCGAAAATAAGTTTTTGCCTAAAAGGAGAGCAGTGAATGTGTCAGAGACCCAGACTCTTTGAAGGCACAGGAGTTGATGGGGCTTATCATGAGGTTGAGTGAAAATCTTTAAGACAAATGGGCACCTTTAATCTGGGTTTTTCTTTCCTGAGAAATAAACATATTTTGTGCATAATTAAAGCCAACTAAAATGTCTTGTACATGTGTCACCAAGAAATTAAATATTTTCTATTTTATTGCTCTTGACTATTTTGTATATACTACCTAGCTGTTACTCACAATGTAAAATTAAAACTGAGATTGTTTTCCTAATGACTT
>PVJA010013552.1:20247-49422 GCA_004027025.1 Myocastor coypus | reverse complement strand
GGACACCTCTGAGTTATAGGATATTACAGCACAGGTTCTCTTATATCCTGGGTCTTTATTGACCTTGAAGGGCTAGGGCCAAAATATTGGCTATCCTTATAGCCCTTCTTTTTCTCCAATTGTCGGTCTGTTAACTTACATTCTCAACCCTCCAGCAGAAAAGCTTTGTGATACTATTACTCTATAACATAGGTACTGCTCCTGGTGTAAACTCAGTTACTGTCATTCTCTCAAGAGTAGTACTTGAAAATAAGAGACTGGGCCAAAAACCATATTCTTGACAGGCTACAATTTTGTATTTCCTTGAATTTCCAAATATCTGTGTCAAAATTGTGTAACTGCTTATATCACATTGTATGGAAAGTTATTGAATATCAATGATGGTCAGAAAATATCATTTACAAGCTAAGTCAAAGATATTTGATACTCAGAAAGCCAGTGATGATATGTCCAAGTTTCTTTAGACTACAAGTATTAGATGATTTGCTAGCTGTGTCATTGCAGAAATTTGCAATGCACATTTCTAAAACATGTGATAGAACATTTAGGTTTTTTTTTTTTTAAACCTTCTACTTCTTTATTTATGTATGTATTTATGTATTTATTTATTTATTTATTGTTTCAGAACCTTTGTTTGCTTATTCACTCACTTTTTTATGGCTGGCTCAGCCCGCCCCGAGGGCAGGGCTGGCGCAGCATGTGGTGCCAGGGATTGAACCACGGTCCCTGAAGCTGCCCAAGCTTTCCTAAGCAGGCACTTTAGACCATTGAGACATCCCGCCGGGCCTGTGATAGAACATTTTGGAAAAGGAGGTGGGGCAAGAGCTAAGGAGACGGAGTTGGGGATGAGCATCTGGGGAAGAGGCCTCAGCCTTGGGCTATCAGAGTTGGTGCTCAGACAGCTCTGGCAAGAAGCCATGGGGTGCGGACACAGAAGAAGGAGAAAAGAGGGTGGGAGCAGGCGTAGGAGGATGGAAGCTGAATTAAGTTGCATCTATTGACCTCAATCTTCTTGATGAATCATCAGAGAATAATAATGAAGTTAGGAGTCTTGAAGAAATGAGGGCTGTGCCCATCCTTGAGAAGGCAGAAGCTTTTACAGCTCAGTAGCAACTGGAAAGCCTCAGTGCTTCATACTGACACTGTGGTATTGTTCCTCAAGCCTGTCAATGATATCAACACCTGTCCGTTCCACTAGATGTTCTCCATCCTGCCCTCTCTTCTTCATTCAAAGGTTACCGTCTTGCTGCAGGTACCATTACCTCCATTCTCCTTATCCCTAGTTATCCCAATCTTGCTGCTTTCTTGTAGTTGTCAAAGTGACAATTCTCACTACCAAAATTTATCACATAGCCTTGTGCTAAAAGCCCTCCAGGGGCTCCCTTCTCTATGAGATAAAAACTAAGGTTTTGAGCTGGGCGTGGTGGCTCACGCCTGTAATCCCAGCACTCGGGAGGCTGAGGCAGGAGGATCGGTGTGAGTTCGAGACCAGCCTGGGCTATAAAAGTGAGCTCAAGGCCAGCCTCAACTGCGTAGAGAGACCCTGTCTCAAA
Source organism: Myocastor coypus (assembly GCA_004027025.1). Classification (NCBI taxonomy): domain Eukaryota; kingdom Metazoa; phylum Chordata; class Mammalia; order Rodentia; family Myocastoridae; genus Myocastor; species Myocastor coypus. Next base: position 47,869 of record PVJA010013552.1, on the reverse strand, counting down.
AAGACAAAAAAAAACTAAGGTTTTTTTAATAAAATGAAAAGTGACAACAAATTTTCCCCATCCTATAACTGTAATTTCACAAAGTGGCTTTGCTGTTCTTCCTGTCAAGAGATGTCTCACGACCCCTTGACTTAGGCTTGGACATGCGATTTGCTTTGGCAAAGAGGACAGCAAATCTGAAGGAATCATTGTCACCCATATTGCAGCCAAGGTCCTCATAACTCCATCAAAGCCAGCTGACCACAGCCTATGAACAAGTGTCATTGAGATCAGTGGATGATCTGTCCTACTGAGCTTGCCTCAAGCCCTGTCCACAGCTAAAGCACTAAGCATGGCACTAGGTGAGGGCTAAGTTGTCGTCACTGGAGAGCCTGGGATGCAGAATCTAGGGAGGCATCTCTTGAGCTTCCCCACTTGTGAGCTTGTGCGCCTGTCACCTCACTCCCCTCCTTCATCTCACGCTATTCACTGACCCAGCCTGCCTCTGTATAGTGGTGACACTCCCAGAGAAAACTATTACAAGGATCTTTCTGATCTGGCTCCTGAAAAGCTTGTTTTGGTCCTTCACGGCACACACACCATGGCCACCACTCCCTTAATCTCCCTGTTGTGTCTCCTAACACATTCCCCTCCACTTCTCATGACGGCTGCTGGGCCCAAGGCCAGCCACCCGCCCCAGTTTTGCCAGCAAGTTAAGGAACACACTGGTAAAATGTGCTGCCCATGAAGGTCAATCATGTTTATGTAGGTCAACCAGGTTTCTTAATCTTGGACTTTGAATAGGAAAGACAAAGAAGATTTATCAGAAAAAAAATTTAAAAATAAAAATATAATAAAATTTATCAGAGAACAGAAATAAAAATCCATTAAGATTTGCCTTTGAAGATCCACCTGGAGAGCCTGGATCATGAAGCTCGTTCCAGAACCAGCTTCCCCTAATCACTCACAAACTATCCATTGTTTTCCTCAAGATTTCCATGAGTTTCTTGCCTCACTTGAACTAGTTTGCCAGGGGAATTTTGTCTTGGAAATGACAAAATTTTACCCTCTTAACTCTTTGCCATTTTTCCTCTTCGTTTTCTATTCACAACTTGTGTTCTGCATTATGTGCTGCACCTTTACTCAACTAGTTCTTTGGCTAGAAGACCCTCTCTCTCACGTCCCTGGTAAATGACCCTGTTGTCCCGCCCCGCAGATGCCTATTAATAGCCAGCTGTGATCCTATGCCTGCATCCTGTGCCATGCTCTAAGGTCTCCGTGCTCACAGCCTGCGCCTGTGGCCCTCCCAGGACTGCCCCATGTGTGCCTGACATACCCACACATTTTGCACAGCCACATCTCTCAGAGTTGGTGTAGCCAGTGACAGACTGACTGGGGCAAAAAGTATAGCAATCCAGTCACACTCTCTGCTATGCCTTTGATTCCTGAGATTTACCAACCATATTTCAGTCTTCTGGGCACTTTCAAATTTGTCACTGTTCCCCTGAAAGACTGGTGATCAAACCTAAAACAACACGATGAGGAAACAATCAGAAGACATGAAACAGACCAACTGTCCTCTGCTCTTCCTCAATCTGATTAAAGGATTTTTCTCAGTGAGACTAAGACGGTTGCTAAAACACTGTATGATGTTACACTATTGAGCCACAAAGGGAGGGGTGAGTTTAAGCCATTAGCATTCCTTACAAGAACTTTTGAAGGCAAGTTTTCCCCATTTGAATTTCCAGGATTTCATTTCAAACCTATATGCAGGATTTAACTTCATTCAGTCTATTAAGCTTCATCTGTTGTGACTTTATTCACTGCTAAAACCAAATGAAATCTCTGAATAGTAATGTCAGCTCAGTTTTATAGCCCATTCAGTCTTCACCCTGCTTAATGACAAAACTAGAGCAAGACCAGGACAGAGTTGCAATACCTTCGTGCTATTGCAGAACACTTCCAAGTGGACTCATTAATTCACATTCTGTAGGAGCCACAACCCAACAAGCTCTGAATTCTCATTGAGCTGGGGTACAGACTACATTTATTTCCCAGTGGGATGACAAAAATAATTTTTCACTCTCTATATCGATATCTGTGAACTAAGCATCTACATTGAGGACAGCAATGTGTAACACTAAAACCGTGTTCGCAATACCTGTCATCTTGGTCTTCTAAATGTATAGCGTTTCTGATGTCATAGCAATTATTACTATACTCTCCTTAAAGTGCTTTTTTAAAGGTAATAAAGGAAAATGAGTCAAGCACAAAAATTTAAGATTTCTTGAAAACATGTAATAATATTCATAATATGTCCCATCTTGAATAACTGTATCTGTTAATCTGAGCAACAGATTTGACAATAAAAATAGATAATGTATCAATTGCTATTAATCAGCTATTCTTGTTTTGAAAGTCTGTAACATATGTATTATTACATTTTACCCTGTTTCTGTCTTTGCTTTTGTTTTTCTTGCTCTTGTTTTTCTCTTCAAAATAAAGTAAAATTATAAATAAAGTAATAATAATTTTTCAAATTGCCAAAATAAAGCTTTAATATGATTTTGGAATTCTCTTAATTAGGAGGTAGAACTACACAGCAACTTAAATTTGCACATACATAGATCTGAGTTTTGCCACTTGCTATTCTTATGACCCTTAACAAATTTTAACACCTTTAAGCCAGTTTCAGTATCCTTAAATGAGGCTAATTTTCATTTCCATTTCTTAGATTATCTGCTAATAAATAAATTTATTTATATCTAGTGTTTAACAGAGAATCTAGAAAATACTACTAATATTTTTATCTTACTACAAAGACTGACTCAGAAAGGATCAGAACTCTTCTTGGAGATATAGGTATTTGAGCAAAAAGTTGGTGATAAGCAGGGAACAATACTTGGAAGAATATTCCAGGGCAAAGGAATGGGGAAACTGAGGCTAGATTTGTCCAGCCACTGGTGGGCAGAGCATGGGTGACTGGATCTGAATCATTGCAGGGAAGCCCATGGGGAAGGTGAGGAAGGAGACCAGCAGGCTGAGATTTTATAGAAAAATGGTTTACACTTTGAGTGCAGTTAGACAAGATCATCAGAATGTGGACAGTGGTATGAGCCATGCAAGTGGATTTGTGTTTTGAATGACCACGGTTAGCTGGTATTGACAAACAGGCCATAAAAAAGCAAAGTTTGCTGGATTATTATAGGAATCCAGCAGAAGATGGTGGTGTCTTGCATGATGAGTGTGGTGAGATTTGGTGTTTACTGAAGGAAAGAGAAATCAAAGATGACCCTGTGACTTGACAGAGCCTCACTGATTAGAAAGATAGACAGATGTGGGAGATCCTTCAACCAGTATAATGCAGAGTGACAACCCCCAAATCTCAAGGCTTCCTCCACAAAATCTCTTGCTCATTCACAGCATTCACCCTGGAACCCAGAGAGCTGGAGGCTTCATGATGACCTTTGTTTTCCTGATCCCTGCTGCACCACAAGGAGCACAAGAACAGCATTCTGGTGTCTGGAACTCCTGCTGAAAAGCAGTCACTGTCACTCATTTTTTCAAGAGACAAGGCAATGATAGAACTCTTCTAACTTCAAAGGGAAATATGGAAACACAACCTCCCACAGATATGGAAGACAGAAAAGTGAAAATTTGGGGCATGTTAAGAATGATGATACCAGGGCTGGGGATACAGCTCCATGGCACAAGTGCCTGCCCTGGCAAGTACAAGGTCATGAGTTTGAACCCCAGTCCCTCATAAAAAAAAAAAAAAAAGCAATGATAATACCACTGAGCTATCATTGCAGGCCATGACTTTACTTTAATTTGATTACTTCTGTAAAGACCTTATGTCCAGCTAAGGCCATATTCCAGGGTGAGAATTCCAACATCTTTTCTGGAGAGTCCAGATCAACCCATAACACATATCTCCATGCAGCTACTCTCAGAGCCTCAACTCCCTTTCATCCTGAAGGGTGCCCACATGTTGGTCACTTTCATCAGGGCCTTTATCTCTACCTTCTTAACATTTTACACACCTATTGTTAGATAAAAAGCAAGAATCTCCTGCCCTGAGTCTCTAGGTTTCAGTATTCTCAGAACCCTTGCTTCCCACCCTTTCTCCTCTACTCAAGGCTAGTATAGAGTCTTTTCTCTATCTGGCTCCCGACCACTTCTCAACCTCAATTTAATCCTATTCTTGACCGTCACAAACACTGTTTGAGTAGAGAATTTTGTCTTTGTCTTTTTGTAGGGTTGCTGCCAGCATTCCTTGTGCCAATTATGACAAAGTGACTCACTACAACAAAACAGCTTTTCCTTCATGGGTAGGCTGCTTTGGTGTGGCCTCCAAGTGTGACCCTGGGAATGAGGGTCTGGTGAGACTTCACTCACCGTCTATGTCCATCTCCCCCAACCTTCTGCAGGATAGAATGCTGCACCCATGCATGGATGGCTGGCCTTGTACTCAGCTACAGCTGGAGGTCCTGGGCAAATATTTGTAAAATCTGACATTTGTACCTGGTGCAAAAAGCCTCCTGGCTTCAACACTAATGAGCTAAGAGATTAGAGGAGTTGATGGCAGCACTAAGGAGAGTGCAAATCCAAACACCTACTGCTCTCTAAGGGCAATTTCTCCAGGAAAGGATGACTTCCTGTTGTACACTTCTCCCTATCTTAGTACCTCTGACAATACATAGTGTAGTATAAATAGAGTCACTCAGGCAACCAAAAAAGAATGCAGAAAATCTATGGATTCACAAGTGCTTGAATAACGAGCAGCACCAAGAATTGTTTGGAGGAACAACGGTGGGAAGAATTGCAGGCAGGCTGACCTATCTCGGAGAGAATTTATTTAGGACTAGATAGCAGGGTCACTGTCTTAGTTACTATTTACTCGTTGCTGGGACAAATACCTGACACTCAAGATGAAAGAAGGAAAGGTTTACTAGCCCACAGTTACTGGAGGTTTCAGTCCATACTTGGCTAGTCCAAGGCTGAGTGGAACAGAACAGAGAGCATTCAGTTCATGGCGGTGGAAACAGCAACAATGGCGACAGAGGCAATGGAACAACCAAGGGAGCAGAGAGCAATAGCGCTAGTCTGTCTCTCTGTCTCTCTTCATATTACATTCACGCTGTCCACCTCAGCCCATCCACCTTAGGCTATACCCACAACCCCAGAAGTACTTAAAACACATAATTCCAAGAATCATGGATCAAGTCTCAAACTCTAGATCAGTACTAAAACACGTAATCCCAGGGCCTTATGAGTCAAGTCTCAATCTGTAGAAGACCCTGCTCCATGACTTCATGAGGCTTTGGGGTAACAACGACATAAACCATAACATTCCGCTCCTGGATCCCCAAAGTCTCATACATATCCCTTTGGCAAAAGACATTTTAGTCCATCTGGAAGAGTTGCCAAAATCCCAACAGTTTCAGCATTGCTGAAAAGTCAAGGTCCCAATTCTCCTCCAGGATCCAAGGCAAACTCTCATCTGTGAGCTCCTGTACAATAGAAAAGTTAAACATATCCAACATTCAAAAGCATAAGGTAAACATTACCATTTGAAAAGTTGCAAAGAGGGTAATACAAAACAATAGGACCAACACATGTCCAAAATCCAGAAGGGTAAACATTAAATACCATAGTCCCAACTGGAACATTCGAAGCAGTCTGCACTGAGTTGTGAACTCCATGCAACTCCACTCCTACAGCACTCTTGGTGATAATTCCCATGGCTTCTCTCTTAGGGCCAGCTTTGCTCCCTCTTTGCACGATCCATGTTCCTGGCTTTTCCAAACTTCTGGGCTTTCCACTGAACAAGCTTCTCACTCTCTGCTTCACACACTGCCCTCTCAGGGGCACACTGCCTGGCCTCCCAGGCCTTTTTCTGAAATCAAGGTGGAAGCCTTCTTAACCTCAGAACTCCCGCATTCTGCATTTGCCTATGTAGATGATGCCCACGCTTGCTGCCAGCTGGAGAAGTAGCCAGGCTTCCTCCTCTCTTAGCTGAAGGGCTCAAGAGCCTAGATCGCTGAGCACTCTGACTCTGATTCCGAAAAACATATTCTCCATGCTAGAGCCATTTTGGAACCTGATTTGGCCGCTGCTGCCATTCTAGCACTTGAGTCTCTGCAGCTTTCTACTCAAGGCAAAGCCTCTCTCCTTTGCAATTCTGAGGCTGCAAAGGGTGGAGAGCTGCCACCTCTTGTGATGCCCTCAAGGCATTCTTTTAATTCTTTGGTTCCTTCTCAGCAACAGAGATCCTTTTTAGCTCCATCTTTTTAGTCTACAGCTGTCCTAGTGCTTCCTTCCTGGTCAAACTCACAGTATTTTAAGTCATCCTGCTTAGCTCTTTGCTCTTGATTTTCAACATAAATCTGGCTAAAAGCTTCCAATAACAACCATGCCACTGCCCCAGTAGTTGGTTGCTTCGAAATATCTCTTGAAAGATTAATCAGTCAACCATGCTTAATCTCAGTCTTAGGCAAAGTGTCCATGCACAAGCAAAATTCTGACAGACTTTCAGCCAACCCATAGCACAAATCATCTGGAGTCCATTGACCAATGCTGTCCTTTTTTCCAGCAGAAACCTCCTCAGCCTAGTCTTTACAGGCAGGCCTTCTGTCAGTCTTCTGGTCTAAGCTCTGACCAGAATCTCCCCTACAGAACAGCTGAAGCTTTTCCAGCCCTTCACAAGTAGACGACCTTTCCAAACATTTCCAATCTCTGCTCATAAATCATTCTTTATAACCAGGCTTCAAGCCACTCTTCTGGTCTGAGTTCTGACCAGAATCTCCCAAAGAGAACAGCCGAGGGTTTTCCAGGTGCTTCACTTATAGGCGACTTCTCTGAACCTTTCCTATCTCTTCCCATAAGCCATTCGCAAAAGTTTGTAATCCACATTGTGAGATTAGTCACATCTATGACCCCACTTCTCTGGTACCAAATTCTGTCTTAGTTACTTTTTATTCAGTGCTGGGACAAATACCCAACACTCAAGATGAAGGAAGGAAAGGTTTACTAGCTCACAGGTACTGGAGGTTTCAGTCCATACTCAGCATGGCCCACGGCTGAGTGGAATAAAGCAGAGAGCATCCAGTTCATGGCAGCAGAAACAGCAACAGTGGCAACAGAGGCAATGAAACAACCAAGGGAGCAGAGAGCAACAGTGCTAGTCTGTCTCTCTGTCTCTCTTTGTATTACATTCAGGCTGTCCGCCTCAGCCTATCCACTTTAGGCTACACCCATAATACCAGAAGTACTTAAGACACATAATCCCAGGGATCATGGATCAAGTCCCAAACTCTAGATCAGTACTAAAACACATAATCCCAGTGACTCATGAGTCAAGTCTCAACCTGTAGAAGTCCCCACCCAATGACTGCATGAGGCTTTGGGGGGACAACTAGACATAAACCATAGAAGTCACATTGTGGTTCTGTTTCCAGGCTAATCACCCACCAGCCTGATGACTAAATCTGCACATAATGACTTCGCAAGATCCTCTCACCTACATGTCTCCCTCTACTGCTTCCATTTGTAACTTTACTCTATCATATGCACTAAGCCCACCAGAGTTTTGAAAGCTAACGTGACAGAATCCTCAGTCACAATAGTAAGACTTAGATGAATAACTTTAATCCTTCAGATCTGGCAAACTCCTGCAAAGATCAGTAGATCTGACGAAATGGACATCTTGGTTCGAGAGAGGAGTGAAAGGAAGCAAGGAGGGTGGGAACTGAGAAGGAACCAGTCTTGTTGGAAGTAGTTTTGTCAGTTATTGGTAGGGCTGGGTTGTCTTTTGGTACCGTAATCCCTGCAGGCAGAGATGGAGAATATATCTATTGACCTCCTGGAGTCCAGGCCCATTGCAAGCAAGGGTCATTGTAACACAGAGAATTGTCTTTAAAAAGTTATGTTAACAAATTACGACTCTGTGCACCTCATTACTGCCTGGTGATGGTGCTGTAAAAAGCCTCAAGAAAAAAAGCCAAAGACTGCTTTCACAGTGAATACAGGGAGTTTGTTAGAAACATTTTGTTTACTGTCTTGAACTCTCACCCTAAAATTTTAGGGCAAAGCTAAGATATCATATCTATTCATTATATTGATGGCCATCACAGCAGAATTGGATTAACCTACGTAACTAATTATGTCAGACTGCCTTTAAGGAAAGAAAGGATTTTATCATTTTGGAGCCTTACAGGGGACACCTAAAGACCCATTATTTGTTCTTTCTAAGTCTGAGCGGCTTTTTCATTGCAAGAAAAGCCATAGTAGCTTTACAAAAAGATCCTGTAAATTCTTACATAGGGAAGAGTTGGTGAAGTCTTTTTGCTAGAATTTCATCGATTTATTTTATGGAGCCAACTCAATAAATTACTATAATTGAAAATAATCCTCTAAATTATCTAGTCCTATTTATCCATTTTAATAGCAAATAGTTCCTGATCTCCCAGGAGGACCCATTTCCTGGCTTCCTTGTTTCTTATTAGATTTTAAATGAGTTTGAGTATTTAAGATGCTGACATTACTAATGTTGCCCTTCCTCTTAAATTCTGTTGCTTGTCAAAAGCTATTTACATTGTTAGGTACACATCCCTCTACTTCTTTTCTCTCTCTCCCTTGTAGGAGTTTTGATCTGCCTTTTTCTTCCTTTGATCTTTTCTCTTTGAGGGAAGCCTTCTCGAATTACAATCCATGGAGCATCCCCAGGAAGCTGTCCTTCTGCAAGGGCTGATGAGTTAGTTCCTCTTCGGGTTTCCTCACGCATGTGTCAAAAGTCAACTGCCTACTGCTGTCTGGCAGCTTCAAAGGGAGACTCCTCTGACCCAAGAATGTAAGCATCCACAAAATGCAGAAATGGATTCTGATCATTACTTCTCTAAGTCTTAGTCTTTTAAGCCAAACAACAACTCATTTGTAAATGGTCAGGTGTGAATGCACTCTTGGTATGTAATTCCTCTTATGTATCTGTGTCAACAAATGCAGTTACCACAGCTGCTCCGACAAAGATGTAGTCCACACAACAAAGCTGTTTTTGATGTCATTATGCTATCTTACCTTAGCACCTTAGGAATTACACAACTGATCTGGCACAAGGAAATTATATTTTCAGTTCTGAGCATTGTGACACTCACTCTTTGCTGAGGGCTCCTTCCTGTTTTGTGGTGTGTAACTGGAGGACTCAGCTGAACCTTTATCACCACTTCTTTGTCTCCTACAAAGTAGCAATTAGCCTCTCACCTTCCCTCTTCAAACACAATTAGAGAAAACACAAAAGGGTCATACAGGAGGAAAAGAAAGTTGGAGACACTCAAGCAGGATGCTGAATTCCTAAGCTGAGCATGTGCTTTCTAAAACCACTGACCTTCAGCCTATTCTGAAGCAATTAGTCCAGACCCATGACTTGCAGAAGGGACATGGAGGTTCTGAAAGGGGCAAAGACCCCAGAAATGTAGGGAGAGTGTTAATACTTGGTCCTCAAATTCTTAGTCTAATGTTCTCATAGACTGTGCATTAAATGTGATCCTATGTACCTAGACCATATTCATCTATTTTAATATTGTTAAAGATGGACATACTGTCATTATTTATTGGTACTAATAAACATAGGGTAGTGCTAACAATATAATTAATAACCATAGCTATTGGAAATTCCTTGCTAATTTCTTTGGGGATGGGGCCACCGGTGTCAACACATCAGAATCATTTCAATTTATACTCATTATCAAAATCTAAATGTTTTAGAATATATTGGAAATTCATTCAACCAAAGAAAATGAAATCTGTGGCTCTTCAGTGATAGCCAGACTGATAATTGGCTTGCTCACGCCTCCAACACGTATTTACTGAGCGCACGATAACTCCTAGTCACAGCCCACCGTCATGAAGCAGGATTTGTAATTGCACTGCACAAGATTTAACAGTGCCCATGGCCCTCCACCTGCCATGTCTCCACCAGGCTGGCAACGCACGATGCTAAGCTTACTTTCCCACAATGAGTCATCCAGAGAAAGATGATTTCACACTTTCATTTTCTCCAAGTCGTGTAGGTGGACAGAAATCAGCTTTGTTTCATGGTACAAAACCCTGTGGCCTACAATCGTGTTTTGTTTTGTTTTATTGTTTTGGTTTTGGGTATGGAGAATCAAACTCAGGACCTCGCTCTTGCCAGGCAGACACTGTATCACTGAGCTATATCCCCAGCCTTGCCCTCGTGTATGGCACACAATTAACATTTCACCTAGTACATAATTTTCTTCCTTATTCTAGGAAGTACCCATTTCTCTTTTTTTGATTCCCTAAATTATGATCTGACTTTCATGTAGAAATGCTAAATTGGACTGTACACAGAGGGTGCCCACAGTTGACAGCATGCCAAGAGCTGCCTCGTACTGCCCAGAATGTTACTGTGCACAATTCTTACTTGATAGTGTTATAAGCAGATAAATTAGAAATATTATAGGCCAGGCCCTCAAGGAGACAATAGGAAGACAAGTTGACTTTGGAACTTTAGAAGAGAAAGACACTCCTAGTACAGGCCAGATCTCAAGACAAAGGAGTAAACAAATGCAGCCACACACTTCCCTGGGGATGGCCATCAGAGATTCATATTATAAATATGTATCAATCACCATGAAAGAGCCCAAAAGTGTTACTGACCTAACCTACAACAGAAAGAGACTCTGAAGGGTTGGGGAAATAGCTCAGGGGCACAAGTTCCTGCCTGGCAAGTCTAAGGTCCTGAGTTTCAACAACAAAAAAAAAAAAAAAAAAAGGAGAGATTGACTCTGTCAAGTATTCATGCCTGCTTGCTATGTGACTTGTTTTCCCATTCCGTTCTGAATCTAATCAAGGGTGCTTGTAATGCCATTGGTTTTACTATAGATTTGTCCTACCTTATGCCAACCTCAGCAAGTTCCCATGTTCTCCACCTTAGACTCATCTCGCTGCCTGGTTTTAGCCCATAAAAAACAACAACAACAACAAAAAAAAAAAAAAAAAAAAAAACCTGGAAGAGATAGATTCCCAGGGCAGCCTACTAGAAGAGTTCCCCTTCTGTCCCTTTCTTGGAGAACTTTCTTTCCCTATGTTATGGCTTACCTCTAGTTGTCCCCTCAAAGCCTCATGCAGTCATGGGGCAGGGACTTCTACAGACTGAGACTTGACCCATGAGTCCCTGGGATTATGTGATTTAGTATTGATCTAGAGTTTGAGACTTGATCCATGATCCCTAGGATTATGTGTTTTAAGTACCTCTGGGATTATGGGTATAGCCTAAAGTGGTTACGCTGAGGCAGAGAGCCTGAATGTAATATAAAGAGAGACAGAGAGACAGATCAAGCTGTTGCTCTCTGCTCCCCGGGGTAGTCGGTTGTCTCTGTTATGATTGTTGCTATTCCACTGCCATGAACTGGATGCTCTCTGCCCTGTTCCACTCAGCCTTGGGCCAGCTGAATATGGACTGAAACCTCCAGTAACTATGAGCTAATAACCTTTCCTTCCTTCATTTTGGGAGTTGGGTATTTGTCCCAGCAAGGATTGAAGAGTAACTAAGACACCCCAATAAATATTCTCCTCTTAAACTCTGTTCCTAAAATTCATTCTTTAGTTTTAGAGAACACTAATTTGTTCCTGATACCTTTCAGTTCAGGAGTTTCATTCCCCTATATCAATAGGATCTTTTGCATGAATCTTTTCTTAAATGTAATCTTTATAAAAATTTATACTTATCATATGCTTAAGATGCTACCTTATTTTGCATGGTACCAGTCTTGCAAATACTCTTAAATGATAGATCTCTAAACTATAAAGCATGGATAATAAGCTTAAACCCCAACATCTCTGTCAGCATTGAGTACAGCTACGTGGCCTTGAGTACGCAAAGCAGAATTAAGACAATTATCTAGTCATTCAACACCCCCCAAATTTATTGCCTTGAATCATTTAGGAAGAGCCCCAGTTTCTGGTTACAATTCTAGAAGCTCAAGTCTGACCAAAGCCCTTCCTTTTAAAATTTCTAAAGGGTAAAGCTAATGGAGTTTCTACCAGCATTATCTTTAAGTTTTACACATTTCGCTAGTAGTTTCCAGGTCACCAACCATACCCTCCCTGCAACCAACTCAGCAATCCCTTTGAACCCTTAGCTCCAGCAGAAAATTGGTCTAAGCCTCCTTTCTATTCCCTGTAGCAAATTCCCTATGAAAACATCAAGAAGCACTTGGAATAGAGGCGGGCATTGTCTTATGTTGAGACAGGCCACTGGGTAAGCAAATAGCCCCTCACAGAAGGTAAAGATTGTTTATAAATGACAGCTCAAAACTCTGAGAGTTAACAACTTAGCTTCCCATGGTGGGTGATGGTTTCTCGAGATTCTATATGTAGGAGGCATGTGGATAGCAATTAGAAAGAGAAGCCCAGAGAGAATTAAAAGTATAAAAGAAAGAAAGGGTAGGAAGGAATGGCAGAGGTTCTAGGACCAGGCAAAGGAAAAGGATACAGCAAAGTTGAAAAGACAAAGGCAAGATAACATTTCCAACTGCACTGCCTTTCTTAGATAGAAGACAGACCACCTTTTGGGAACAGGGCCTTGTCTCAAGAGAGGTGTTTCCCATAGCAAAAGCAAGTGTTCCTTCACGCCCAGCTTGTACTGAGGACTCTGGACCCCCAGCTTTGGCATGCTCAGTAGCATGCTGACTCACATGGCCTGGTGCCTTTTGCACTTGTATCTGCCCAGGCTTCCACTGAGCCAAGTACATTACAAATGTTTCTATAAACCTGCTGGGGAGCCCAAATACGCACATGGTGCAAACATGAGAATATTCACTGACAGATGAGCTAATACAAGATTTAAACCTTGGCCTACCTGGACATGAGTCTATATGTAACGATGGTGACCCTGAAACCCTGAAAACTTTTTCTTCAAATAGCTTAAGGAACACAGTTTCTCAACCTAAGGCCATTTTAGGAAAACCTTTCCAGCAATTATATTAAAACTATCTAATGCCTTATTAGAGACCATGTAGGATTTTTAAACTTTCTTTCTAAAGTTTATTTTTTAAAAATTAGAAAGGTGGAGAGCAGTCACTAAACTTCCAGTGAGTGGCCAAAGTATTTGCAGCTTTGTCAGCCATAGTCAGCCACAGCTATGAAGACTGCAATTGTAGAAGAAAACAGCCGTAAGAAAATAAGTGACTGGTATGCTGGTCCTGCCCCAGGGCATGCTGAGCCTGCTGTAGAATCTGGGAGTGCTGAGACATGCCTGTAATCCCAATACTAGGGAGGCAGAAATCAGGAAGATCACTGCCAGAGCTGCATACTGACACACTGTACAAGAGAGAGAGAGAGAGAGAGCAAGAGCGAGAGACAGAGAGAGCAAGAGTGAGAGCAAGAGAGGGGAGAGCGGAGGGGGGAGAGAGAGACAGAGAGAGTAAGAGCAAGAGCAAGAGCGAGAGAGAGGGGAGAGGGGAGAGGAGAGAGACAGAGAGAGAGAGAGAGAGAGAGAGAGAGAGAGAGAGAGAGAGCTCCAAAAAAGCTTTATTTATGGACATCAAAATCTGACTTCACATTTACATATCATGAGACAGTCTTCTAGCATTGAGTTTCTTCTGCTTTTTACCTCATAGGTCATTCAAAACAAGCGGCTGGCTTGATTTGGCCAGCACCCCAGTGCTGGGGTCAGGCCCCTGACTGAGGTAGCTGGAAGATAAACGTTTCTGCTATCAACTCAAATGGCACAGTTCATGGAAAGGAGACAGTACTGTGGGGCTGCATGAATCATTGCTCTGTATTTTTTTCTAACAGGCTTTTTTGTTTGTTTTTTTGGGTGGGCTTTTTTTTTTTAGTCTTTTTGACACAGGATTTCACTATACAGTTCATTCAGGCTGGCCTTGAGCTCACTGTTGTAGCCCAGGCTCGTCTTGAACTCACACCGATCCTCCTGCCTCAGATTCCCAAGTGCTGGGCTTATAGGCATGCATAACAGGCTTTAATATACTGAAAGTTTTCTTGGCAGGACACTCCCAGGGGGGCTGTATAAAAAGGCACAAAATGTCATCCTGGCATGTTCTTTTCAGAGGCAATCCGACTGACCCCTGGCCTTTGCTTGTCCCCTTTATCTCACTGTCATGTACATTTCTCCTGCCTAAGTCACCCGCAGCGCACATGCAAGGCACCTGGAGGCCACCGCGACTGCCCAGAGCCCACTGGAATTATCCACTGTTGCCCATCCCAGACGTTCACGCTACCCACTTCCCTTTTACCAGGAGCCCTCCATAAGTTCATGGCGGGTTTTCTTTGCATTTCAGATCCTGCCTCCTGGTCTTGCTGTGGCCCTTCATGTGGTATGTGGAGCCCCCTTCTCTCCAGCAATGAAAACTAAATCTTTCAGTGGTACTAGCCACTCTTGCATCATTTCTCCGACAACACCACCCTAAACTAAAATCTCCAGGTGCCACTGGAACAGGAGTGTCTCTCCTCTGCACAGAGTCTAGGACCAGCAGCAGCATATCCTGGGAGCCAGCCAGGACCTGTGGAACCCAGTCAGCAGGTAAGCAAGATTGCCAGACTCTGTGGAGGGCTGCGGAAGCTGCAGATCCCCAGTGGTGTGGTTGGAAGCTTGAGCTCTGCAATCAGAAGGCCTACTTCCAATCCTTGTGTGTTCACGTTCGCTATGTGACCTGGAAAAATTTATGATTAATTATGCATGTTTTCACACCTAAAACTGGAGCTAATGATCACATACTCTGCACTATATTCTTAGGAAGTACCTGGCAAATAGTACCTAGTTTCAATAAGACCTAACCAGAAAATGGCCAGTGTCCTGCAGATCCTGCTTCAGGACTCTGATCCAGTGGTTCCTCTGTAACGGCAGCAAAGGATACACCGACTGGGGCTGGCACCCTTGAACTTAGTTTTCAAGGTTCTGAGGTCTTACTTTGAGGTAAATCTGGTGTTCACCAGATTGCTTGCTATGAACCAGGAAGCAGATCCCATGCAGCTCTTCCTTCTGGTCAGTTCCTCCAGGACACACTGACTGTGAGCTGCAGCACCAGGACTACAAAGCCAACCCATCCAACAATGCTGTCCATGAAAGAAAACAAAGACGCCACAACAAGCTGCAGAATATAAAATATATTGATGGCAGGAAAGGGCCAGATGGAGCTGGCGTAGGCTGCCGGGATGACACACAGCTCACAGACATGCTCTGTTTCTCATAATACTGTGTCATGAAGTTGGCAAATACATCTGTTTTGAACATGGTGTTTTGCTTTTTTTTATCAGCACAGATTACTACTCTACAGTTTCTCCTAGAGTACATACGCACGACAGCTGTTTACAGAGCACTACAGACCTATTTAGATGTTTAACATAGGTGAGCTATTTCACAATTAGATCAGTCACTGAGTTAACAGCAATGGGTTTTGCACTGTTTTGTTCACTGCTATGGGAAAGGAGGAAACTTTTCCAATTTATTCTTTGTTTCCAGATTTAGTCACCAACTCCAAAAAGTATGAAAAATAAGTCTGTTAAAAAAAAATTGTGACTATGTATGCCATGTGTTTTGCCAAGAACCTTAAAGTCGGATCATCTAGATTTCCAAGAAAAAAAAAAAAAAAATTAAGTGTTATGGAAAACCTAGTAACAAAAAACATCCTGGAAAATACATCTGTAAAACACAGTGGTCAGTTGTAAACAGCTCAGAAGGGTGAAGCAAACAGAAAAAGTCCTTCTAGAAAGGGAAGCAGTTCGACAGTCACAAGCTCTGCTTTTTCCCCCCAGTGGCTATTTTCCTACCACAGTGTTGAGCTTCATTATTATATTAAATAACTTATATGGGTAAAAAGGAGTTTGCTAACCAGCAGCCAACTCAAAACCTCGTAGGGAGAGGGAGGAGAGGAATTCACAACACAGCTCACAGGAAAGGAAAGCCAAGTCCTCATCCGATCAGTGGGTCCCCTCTCCAGCAAAGCTGCTGGAGCTCAAGTTTGGGATCCAAACTCAGGGGGTTTTCCCCTCCCTCCTCTCTCCTTTTCATTTAAATTAACAAAGAAACCTGGGCTTCCTAAGAACCAGCACTCAGCTGGGTAAGTCCCATTAGCAGCAAAAGTTCAACCAAATAAACACACACACACACACACACACACACACACACAAAAGAAAACTCCATCCGGTGCAGGGCTGTGATTCACATGGAAATTCCAGGCGATGAATCATGTGTAGCGCTGGGATCCTTAGAGGAGTCTTTCTCAAGTGTCTTCAGTGAACATTTCAGTCTCACAAAAAAAAATCTGAGTCAATCTGTCAGCTGTGGGAAATGGGTTTCCCATCTGCTCTGGAGTGAGCTTGCTTGCTTTGCAGACTGGAGCATTCGGAGGCCAGTGGAGTCCTCTTGATTGTTTGAAGCTCTAGATGCCAGAAGACACAAGCCGGCCCTTGCACGACGTGTAGGAGGCAGGAGATGCGGCAGGAGATGCAGCGGCAGCAGCAGCAGCAGCAGCAGCAGCAGCTCCCACGTGTTAAACTCTGCCCAAGAGGCTCGACCTGGTGATGGAGAGCCACATAAGACAGAAGGCACCTGACTGTGTCTCTTAGGCTACATCCTGGCTACTTGTATCTACTGAAGCATTTAAATGGGTCAAATGCAATGCTTAGAGGCTTTCTTTGAAAATATTAATAGAATAGCAAAAGTTTTAAATTTGGAAAAACTCCAGTGTGAAAGTCCCAATTCTTCTTAAACAAAAAAGGGGACTGATGTCTAATTGGTGAGTGATGCTGACTGGATCAACTTGAACTGGTCCCAATATTATCCACTAGAATTTTTATTTTCCTCTGGTCAAATAAAATTTTTGGATTAAAGGAAATGTTCAGGAATAAGGTCTCAACTTCCAATCTTTTAGATAATGAAAAATAGATTAAAAAATACATAGAACAGTACAATTAACTGATTTTAGTACCTCATTCTATTACATAATGCCAGAGAAGAACAGGACCATTGTGCATATATCCGTAAATAAACAGCAATAAACTTGAATAGTGGTGATGGGAATTCTAATCCACAAACATGTGGTTATCAAAGGAGGCGCTGCAGGGGACTGGGAACCAGCAAGGAGGGGCAGCCTAGGAATCAGGAGCAGCATGGCCAGCACTTGCAGCGGCAAGCACAGCACCAAGAGGCGATGGGACCCACCTTAAAGACTTCCACCTGTCTTTCTCTATGTGGTTTTCAGGTCCTTCACTTTCATAAGAAGCCAAGTAGAGAGCTATGGAAGAAAGAATGCATTACCACTGGGCCTTTGCACACAGTACCCACCACACTGTCTCCTGATCGGTGGGAGCCCAGCCCCCCCACAAAACACACTCTGTAGCTGGGTGCAGCGACACATGCCTACAATCCCAGCACTCTGGAAGGCTGAGGCAGAAGGACCACAGCTATGAGCCCAGGTGGGCAATTTTGTGACTTACCAAGACTCAAAATAAAACATATAAAAAGAAAAGGACCAGGAATGCTGCACAGAGTACAGACTAGGTTCAATCACAGGACAGAAATAACAATAACAAAAAATCCTCTTGTAAGACCAACTGAGAGATGGGGATACAGCACAGCAGCATCCCTGCCTAGTGAGGACAAGGTTCTGAGTTGCATCCCCAGTACCAAAAAAATAAAAGAGAGAGAAAGACTAAAGGATGACCAGGAACACAGAAGAGTACTTTGACCACCTCAACAGAAAACTCAAATGTGGCTTGGCCATAAGGGCGCTCAATAAACTCAGAATTCATAAAGCCAAGGGCTTACAACATATAAACTACACAGTGAAATGCTGTCATTTGTTCAGGTTTATATTCTTCACAAAGAAAGAGGTAGCAGTTTCTTTCCAGGACCACTCAGGTTTTTAAAAACCCTTAACCCTAGAACAATGTTCCATCCTAGTTACGTTTTTTCTTTCCTTTCTAAATCAGAAAGAATCCTCACCAAAAAATTTTAAAGGTTGTTATTAATTTTATTTAGAGATTAAAAGCAATCAAGTTTCCTCAGATGTCTACAATATTAATCAAAAATGATCTTCCCTCATAATTACAAACATTATCAAACTAGTAGGAGAAGTGACAAATTTAAAACATTATGATATAAATCAGCAGATTACATCCCTCACTCTTTCACAAACTGTCTTATGGTAATTCTTTTTCTTTTTCATATGTACTTAATCACTTTTTCTGCCTTAATTTCCCTAGTGTTTTAATAGATCAAGACTTCCCTGCTTTGGGGGCTGGCCAAATAGCTCAGCAGATAAAAGCACCTGCAAGCAGGCTCAGGGTACCAGAGTTTGATTTCTGGGCCTGCAGTGATGGCCCTGGCCCTGGTCCCAGCCCCGGCCCCACCCCTGGAGTGGCCCTGAGTCATCGATGGAGACTGGGTGTGATGGCTGTCGCCTGTAAACCCAGCTCTTAAGAGGCTATAAATAGGCGGATCACTATGAGTATGATCTAGTAGTGAGATCCTGAATACTCTGTAGCCTCTTCCCTAGAAATACCAAAAAGATTTCCCTGCTTTTACTTTTTTAATTTCCCTAGCTCCCAAACTACCCTGTCAACAAAACACCTTTCAGAGCTGGGGAGATAGCTCCATGGCAAACGTAAGGTTCTGAGTTTGAACCCCAGCACTAAAAAAAAAGCACTTTTTATCCACCACTGAAGAAGGCTAAATAAGGAGGAAAAAAAAAACTCTTCAAGTGGAACGACCACTGGACTAGCCACGCACTTTCTAGAGCACTAAACATTTGCTGTTGTAACCCAGACTTGGGGCTGCTGAGGCGGAGCTCACCATCTTCACTGAAGACGGGCACGGTGAGCAGGTACTGCAGGATCTTCCGGTCCCTCTCAAATGGACACTCCACTTGCTTCCAGGTCATAAATTCGCTCACTTGTTTGGCCAGTTCCCAAAATTTCTGGAAGACAATGACAGAGAAGAACTTTAAAAGCAATCATCAAAAATGATCAGCTTGGAAAAGATGATTCCATGTAAAAACTGTTTCCTCCTAGGCTTTCCAAATTCTAAGTTAGATACTTTTCTTCATAAAAACTCTGATCAACAGATACAGGTTAAGATGTATTTAAATCTCCTCAATCACTGATGATAGCAGCACAGCTACTGCATTCTGCTTGCTATTGTTGATCTCTTATGAACAACAGGGAAAGTGAAAAAGTACCCTGCAACTACAGAGCCAGCGCTGGCTGCCAACCTGGGGCCACGCACTGGGAAGACGCCCCCACCCGCTCCGTGTGCACCCTTCCTGATGCACTCACCTCAAAATTGACATGGCCATTTGGAAGGCGGTTGGCACAGCCCTCGTTGAGGAAATAAATATCTTTGATTAAGAGACTGAAGAATGGTATCACGATCTGGAGAAAACAGAAGGTTCTGGTTTGTCTGAGCATCAAATAGTGCAAGGGATTAACAAACAACATTAAGTCTGACTTGTATGGGAGATCACAATGAATCAAGGTAGCTCTCTGCATACAACAAACAACAGCAGTTTCCCCTCGAGATAATTCTGCCTAGGGTACTCAGCAAGAACAACTCGTGTGAGAAAGCAGGCAGGTGAGCGCTTCGCCTAGCTTTTCTGAGTCTCGGCTCATCTTTTTTTTTTTTTTTTTTGAGATAGTCTTTCTGCATGTTTCAACCTGGCCTTGAACTCTGCCTGCCTCAGTCCTCTCATGTGCTAAGATTACAGGTGTGCGCCACCATGCCTAGCTTTCTGAGTCTTCTCAATACATGTGCTGAAATCTGACAATTAAGCTATAATTTCTGACAATTAAGCTATAATTAAGCTATAATTTCTTTCTTTCTTTCTTTCTTTCTTTTTTGAGAGATTCTCACTGTGTAGTTCAGGCTGGCCTTGAATTTACAATATAGCGTAGGCTAGCCACAAACTCATGGTGATCCTACTGGCCCAGCCACCATACCCAGTAGTTAAGCCTTAATAGAATACTTCTCTCTGCAAGCACTAAGATTTTACAATGTGCGCCCCACTCTTTGCTACATCATTTGGATGTCTTCATTGCAGATGAACTTTTCTTCAAGATTCTCTTTCACCCTTGAAGGGACTGCTCAAGACAACATGAGAGCTTGGAGTTGTGACGCTACAAGCTCCATCCTGAGCAAAACCAGCCTGTGATGAGGGGACAAGCTGATGCCCTCAGTCCTGGAAAGGCTGTTGGGGAACAGCTGGTACAGTATGCTGTGGGATGCACCGCAGTGAAGGAGGAACATAAACGTGGGAATTGGAGCTCAGGACTCTAAACAATGAACTCTCCTTAAAAATACTTCTCTGTATCAAGTCTTCGGGCTAATGAAGTATTATTCAAGTAATTAACACAAAATAATAGTCTTGAAAAAATAAAATAAGATAAAATAAATAATAGTTCTAGGGAACAACCCTAAAGCCATACCAGAGAATAGAGCTGGTATATGGTACTTTCCACTGACTCACTATTCCCAGATTGAGGCTTTGTCTTATCTCTCCCAGGTCAGTGCTTTGATGTTTCCTAAGCTCATCCCTTCTACACAAAACAAATGGGAAAATACACCTTTTGGCTTATACACAAAAATATTACATATCCATTCAGTTTTACAAAGAAATTTAGATTTTCCCCTAATGCCTTTTAAGACTAAAAAAATTTTATTTTGTTTTACTGATCTCCAAAAGTAACCAAACTAGATGTTTAGTTGCAAATTCTGTGGACTGCATTGCTCCTGTCTCAGCCTTCCAGAGTGCTAGGGTTACAGGTGTGTACCACCACAGCATGAATATATTTTTGCTCATTCATTCTTACTTGTGTATAAAGTTGAAGAAGAAAGGGCCTCCAGGCTTCCTCCTAATGTCACTGGCTATTTTTCTATAGTGTTACAGTTAAGCAGGTGTAATGACAGTGCTGTCTGACATCAGTTTTAAAAGTGGATCCATGATTCATCCTACTAGCAAAAGCCAGGAGCTGGCAAACTGTGACCTCCATACCTTTCTTGTAAGGCTTAGGAGCCACACATCTTACATTTGTAAGTGGCAGAGTTAAAAAAAAAAAAAGAAAGGAAATCAAAAAAGAGTAACACTTCATGACACATGAAAATCATGCACAGTTCAAATTATAGTGGCTGTCGAGCTTTTCTGGAACCACTGTGCCCAGTTATTGATACATTGCTGAAGCCCGCTTTTGCGCTGCTACTCAAATTGAGTAGGCACTTAGAAAATAATAAAGATACATCTTTGTATGACAACCACATGGAAATGAGAACATTATAACCAAGGTGCAATGTTTGTGCATTATAATAGCTCTGAAGCAAGAAGTTTATTTCTGTGCTGTAGTCTTTGGTGCTGGGGTGTGAGATGTATGGGGTGATGACAACAGGGATGTCCTCAAGGACAGTTCACTTCATCGAAGCTCATGTCATGTGCCTTTAAAAGCTGGATTATACATTCAGGGGGCAGAGGTTATTCCCTATAAGATTGCTACATTCATGAATGCTCAAAAGATGAACATCTAGGTGGCAGAGTCATGCTCTCAAAGAGATGGAAGCATTCCTAATCTAACTTTGGGTACTTTTTTGCCCTGTTCCTTATGTCCAGATGCAAGAAAAATGTCACATGGCCTTCAGCTTCTCTCTTGCTCAGAGATAATCCCTATCTGATTAGCAGGCCCTGAACAACAACAACAAAAAATGTTTGGATTTCTGTGACTTTAGTGAATGTGCATACTACTTGTAAAAGAGAATACATATGTTTTCTGGCAAGTCTTGCCTATTATCCCTTTAGTGCAAGAACTTTTCAAACAATAATGTTTTCCAATTTTCCTTAAAATATTCTTAATTCAGAGGGACTGGGGAAATAGCTCAGTAGAATAAGTGCTTGCTTGGCAGACACAAGGGCCTGAGTTCAATCCCCAGTCCCTAAATAAATAAATAAATAAATATTCTTAAATCAGAGTCACTGTATTTTGAATGTATCATCAATTTCCACCTAGATGTGAAAGTAGAGAGGCTGTGTGGCAGGAATGGGCACCCAGGAAACAGAATGGAGAAGGGAATTGGAGGCCACAGAATCTGATGAAGAATGGTTAGAGACCTAGACACAAGTCCTCCCAGGAAGAGGCCACGTAGCACTTCGGGGTTATTGGACAGAAAACACTGCGATTTGCTCTATAATAAGTACCTAGACATGTATTGGCTTAACTACATAAACTTGAAATTTAAAAAATCTAATTGTGTTCCATTTATGCTATCAGAAAGACTATAACATAGGAAATCTGGAATAAGATATGTACTTCTTAGCCTCATAATTTTTTTTTCTTTTCTTTTTTGGCAGTACCAGGGATTGAACTCTGGACCTTTCACTTCCCAGGAAAACACTTATTCCATTGAACTATCTCCCTGGCCCCTCATAAATTTTTTTAAATCCCAATTTTCTTGAATAAAAGATGGAGTTGGCCAGAAATGTTTTCATTTTTATTCTTTAAGATGAATCACACTAAAGTCTGTTCTTCAATAGGTTATGATATCAGACAAAGAGGTTATGATATCATTTATATTATGAACTACACACCACAAGTTTGACATGCTCACACAGAGCTAGTTTTAAAAACAAACTAATTGATACAGAACTTATAATATGATTTAAAGTACAAACACTTGGGATAGTCTCTGGAAAAAGCTCTGAGAATGCCACACGGGATTGTCTCTTGATACGATGGACTTCAGAATGGCAATTCTTCAGCAGACAGGAGTCCCTGGGCCTTGCAGAGAGCACCCACCCTCCAGCCTGGATTGGGGGGGGGGCATGCGCACTCATAGCCTCCAGCATACCCTTCCCTTCAGGACCACACATGGATGTGTTCCAGCAATTTCTTTCTTCCTTCCTTTCTTTTCTTAGTATTTTGGGGAGGGCCTACAGGGTGTTCAGGGTCTCCTCACTACTAGGTCAGACTCCTAGTGATCCCCCTGTCCACAGCCTCCCAAGAGCTGGGATTATGAGTGCTTTCCACACCCAGTCTCAACTGCCTTCTTAGGATGCCCCAGGGATTAAACTCCTGGCCCCTGAACCTGCTTGCAGGTACTTTAATCCATTGAGCTATTTGGCTGGTCCTATTCAAGCAATTTCAGACTGGATCTTTTGTTAACCCAGTCAGGAGTACCAAGCTTTAGAAAACTTACCAGGCTACTGTAACTTTCATTATTTAACAACAAAAAACTAAGATATTTATTTACAGCATCTCCTAAACATTATTAGGCCCAATATTCCAGATTTGGTTGAGAGCCAACCTGGCATCCTTTACAGGTAGAGTTTTATGTTTATCTTTTAGATCATTAAGACTGAAGTTTTTGCAGGGGAAGTATCTCTCTCACATGCCATTAAGTACTTCTCAACTCATCTTTTGGTACTGAAGATACAGTTTCAATTCAAAGATAGATTATAAGCAGAAGATTAGCTCCACCAAGTAACCCTTATCATAACTGGATACATACTTCTTATATAACATAATGGCCTAGGGTCAAAAAGATATTTTTTCATCCTTGGTGAGGAAATATAACACAGAAGTATGCCCATGAAGACCCTAAAAGTTAAGACTATGGTAGATACAGGACAGCATGAACTTGTACAAGGGTCAGAGAAAGACAGAAAGTATCATTAGTTTTTCAGATATCAACCCTGTAATTTTTCCTGCCACCTGCATACCCAATTAGTAATAGCGGGGCTAATGCTCTAGCAACTAACCTACTTTCTGAAAATAAATGACTTAGCCATGGGAGGTTAGCTAATTCTTTCAGGAGAAAAGGTTACACTAAGCCAGCCACTTCTGCGGAGCTTACATGGCTATTTTTCCATTTAATCAAATTGCTATCTAATGCTATTAGTCCCCTTAACATAGGACTTCATTTGTGCTTGAAGCACAACAAAGGCACACTCTAGACTAAGAATTTCACTCATGTGATAATAACACAATTATAGAGACTTGCAAAGTTTCTACATCAAGTTGCCTTGCCTTCTCCATAGTCTTTTCCTTTGCATTCCTCTTCTTTACATGGCAAGAGACGAGATTCCTATAGTCTACGTCGCATTGCCATCTGAACATGAAAAGGAACTCAACAATGTAGTGCCCGTCTCATTTCAGCATACAACATGGCAATTATGTAGTTAAAAATACACATGAAACACACACCTTCTCTCTGCTACTGTGAGCAGTTAAAGATCTTTGTGCTGCCCCACGAAGCGCTGTCCGATAATTATAGAAATTGCTGGAAGGGTCCATCTGATGCTGTAGAAAGAAGAATATTAGCCATGAACTCTCACCTCTAAATGTTTTCAAGATCACATTTAATTACACAAAGAATTCTAAGTAAGTGTGGGAACTCATCAGGGATATGATTTATCCCTTTCATACTAACAAGCATATAAAACATCAGAACATAAATGTTTTCTTTCCCAACATTGGGTTTATTTTTAAAAGTTGATGTCAGTTTTGATACCTTAGCCTAAATCGAACCTATCTGGGCTAATTATTGGGATCAGACCTAGAAATATTAACAAAAACTCGAAACACAAAAATGTCCTGGTTTCACTTGAAGGCCAATGGGCCAGGGGTAGTTATCCGGTGTACTGATCTAACACTCACAATGAATTTGCTCTTTGCATTTTATAACTAATCATTTGAAAGTAACTGAATCAAACCATTTTAGAATAAGGAAAATAAATATATTATGTAATGAAGTCCCACATAATATGCCTAACAGTCATTCCCAATGTAGAGGAGAACCTGGGAATGAATGCTTATGATTTCTGAAGTCAACGGACTGAAAGCACCAGCACGTTGAGGCTATATGGAGATAAGCCTGGTTCTAACACACACACCCTCACACCACAATTCTGACGACTTTCAAAATTATTTGAGAAACTTTTCACAAGTAATATTTGGTGAAAGGATGGTGAATAAACATTCTAAGTGGATGAGAAATTGTTCTCCAGCACATTATAGATAAATAGTGAAGCTAAGAAGCTAACTGGGAAGTAAAACTGCTGCTCAGGCCTGTAGGTCTATTCTGGCATCTAATACCCATTATCTCCAAATGGTCACTTCTGTTTATGGGAGGACCAGTCCAAAACCTGTTTACTTTCCCACCTCCAGTTCAAACCCTTTTCCTTCCCCCTGGGTCTGTAGGCTTTTTCTCCTGCAGTGCTATCTGACTGAGAGGCAAGAACACTGAGAGGAATCCCATTTTCCATGTTTAAGACATTATTAACAGAGTTCAACAGCATCCCATACCTCAAGGATGTCGAATTTTGCAGTCTTCACCTTGGCCCACGTCTTCTTCAGCCGTGAGACTGGACTCATATTCATGCCAGCTTTCCATGTAACGTGTGGAGGGAGGAGGAATTTGAAATAGAGATATAAGAAAAGCCATTTTATCTTATGCCCAGGATGTATGATTTACCACACATAAGTAACTGAAGAATAAATAAAAGTAATTGAGCTCTATAAATTATTAATAAGTAACATGCTCCAAGTTTATAACTTCTTGTAAATATTTCCTCAGCCCAGAAGCAACATAACTTTAAGCACTTTTTTTTTTTTGGCAGAGAATAGTAAACATTGGGCAGTGAGATGGCTCAGTGGTCTAAAGCGCCAGCTTAGTAAAGCTTAGGCACCTACAGGGACCTTGGTTCGATCCCTGGCACCACATGCTCTGCTAGCCCCACCCCCAGGGCAGGCTGAGCTGGCCATAATATTAAAAATAAAAATTAAGAAAATTAAAAAAAAAAAAGAATAGTAAACATTTTAGGCTTTGTAAGGGATGTGGGTCTGCGCTACAACTGCAGACATTCCCGTTAATGGTGTGTAAGCAGTCACAAATGACTACCAAAAAAATATAGTTATGTCCTAATACAGCTTTATTGAGATTCAAGTTGTTTACCAGTTCTAAGTATTACAAATGTTCTCTTCCATACTATGGTTTGCCTTGACAGTCTCTTAATGATGAAAGAGGGAAAGCAATATTCTACTTCTCAGACTGGGGACCTTTCAACTCAGTGACTGAACTGATCTTTCTGCTAACTCTTTTCATGGCCAATGTTATCATGATGGGCACAAAGGGCAAATGATATACAAGCAAAAATAAAGGAACTAGTGAAGGGAGACTTTACCAAGATTATGACTGCTGAATTACATCTGGCAGATTCTCTAGCTTAAAGTCGACCTCAACCCTTTGCCTTCTATTCAAGTATTTACTGAGTACCTCCAATATGTAGGATGATCATATAGTTTGTCATAAAAAGTAGTACATTCACTAATGAGTCATCAATAATTATAGCAAGATGACAGTTAATAAACTGCAGCAATGAAAGTTTGTTACTGTCTGACCCCATGAGGTAAAAGAGCAAGTTTACCCCATGAGGTAAAAGAGCAATTGGAGTAGCAAGGTCTACTCCAAGCTAGTGTGGGCAGTTAGAAATTATTAAATCTTTTGGACAATTTCTTAACCTTGATAATGAAATCACACAATTTACTATCAGATCATATATTTGTTTCTCTAATGGTTGATATACAAGCTTCTTAAATACTCTGAACTCCTACATTTAGATAAGCATCGCATTTTTAAGCACTTACAGATGAATACTGGATTGGGGATTAATTAAAAATACTTCATGAATTCCTGCACACTTAAGAAAACAACACATCATGCCACTGTGGCCACTTAAAACACTCTGAATATTCCTGAAATAATTCAGGAAATAACAGTTCCCAAAATAATCCATAATCTGTCCTCTTTTCAGATTTCCACAGGTCCCTTAAAGAGAGGACACAAATTCCAACAAAGACTCACAGATTATCGCCATCAGGGAGTTAAAGTTGCCGATGTTAAAACACTCTCGAGCCACATCAATGAAGTACTCGATCACCCGTGCCCGATGTTTCTTCTTGACGGGCTACATAGGTGAAAACAAGGAAGGGCAGTTAGCTAATGTGGAGATGCAACAGGCGGAGAACAACTACAAGAGTAGCACGAAGTGAGGTAAATAACACTGACAGCTAAGAGGCTGGGGGAATTCATTCTCTCACCATACAGATTTCTGTAGCCACCAAGTAGCTTAGGCGATTGAACCATTCCACATAGGCTTCTAGGTTTCGTGTTTTCTTTCGCTCACTGAAGCGACTCTACAGAGAAAGCAACATGATCTGATGAGTTAGAAGAAAAAGAACACCTATGCATATGGGTCTCATTTGTCAGCGTAGCACTTTCATTCTCAGCTTATGAGTTAGGAAGGCCTTCTCAGACGAGAGACAGGTCACTAGCATTCTTGATTATCATTACAGAAATACCAAAATCTCCTAGAATGCACCCATAAAACCTGAGCTCTAGAAATATATTCTAATTCATTCATAAAAATACCTTCCCCTACCTTCCTAACATTGATCTGCTCTGGACAGGATCTGGGCATACAATCATAATGGAAAGCAAGGGTTCTTGCTATATCCTGTAACAATCTTGGACTTATATTAATGAGGTACAAATATTAACTGCTGTCGATGCAGCAAGGAAAGGCCTATAATTTTTTTTTTTTTTTTTTTTTTTTTTTTTTTTTTT
>PVJA010013552.1:0-20147 GCA_004027025.1 Myocastor coypus | reverse complement strand
AAATTCTGGAGCATCATATGCCAAGAAACTAAATTCCTCCAAACAAGATAGATAAAGTCTACAACATTGTCATCTCAGTAGGGTGAATGACACACTGTTCAAAAGCAAAAGACATTCATCTCCTGCTAGAGCTCAAGGTTAAATCTGAAAAGGTTCGCTAAGACTTCTTTCCTTCCTTCCTTAAGACACAAACATTGTCTACCAGCCGGCTGTTACACAACATATCCTTCACTTCCCATAGTGAGAGTAACCCTTCTAACACTGGAAAACAACCATTGCCCCAACTTGCACAGGGGTCTTTCATCAGTGAGTGACACAATCAATATTTGCCTAACAATTTTAAATGTTTCTAGAGGCTCTGGAGTAAAAATTCTGATATGTGTACCAGTGACTTAACAGTCTGTGTTCAGTATCATTTTATGTGTGGGCTTTACCGCAAATCTATCATGAGGGATCCACCTTAAACCAAGAAGGAAAGCAGGGAAGTGCCTTGCTCAGCACAATGGATGTGCACGCTGTCTTGCCCTGCCTTTGCTGAATCATGAGCACAGCATTGTCTTTTATTTTCCTTCTGGCTTAATCTGACAGATAAAACCATTATGCCTTCATCCTTCACCTTCATCAGAACAAATGCATGCATCTACTTGCTATAAAGAGCTTATTAAATTTCCCAGCAAGAAGGAAGGGCAGAGCAAAAGTTAGTGATAGGATAGGAATACTCTAAAGAGACCTTGCTCAAAAAAAAACTCCAACATATCACTCATGGTAACGCAAGAAGTCCTTTCTGATTTTAAACTCTAAAACAATAGTTTCAATTACAAGGTCTTATGCCCATTATCACAAATTAAAGACTTCAGCTCCTAGTTTCATGACTGCACTCAGAATAGCCGAATTACCTTATCATTGTCCAAAGGATCCTTCTGCACAAATGCCTGAACAAACTCTTCTGGACCGATGTAATTGAGACGCTCCTGAAACACAAATCCAGTGAGTTGACAGCACTGAAAAAAATGCAAAGCAATGGATAGTCTACTTCCTCTATTGACTTTGGGTACCACTCCCATTTTTTAATGTGGGTTACAAAATAAGCTTTTAATCAAAAATGCTGTTTTATCATGAAGGCCTCAACAGACCCAACTCTCTGCTTGAGTCAATGTTCTACAAGATAACAGAAGACTACAAATTACAGAAAAATTAATTTTAGGCATGACATGAGGAAAACTCTGTTTTCTAGTCTTATCTGGTATTTATTTATAAGTAGATTTCCAGTATGTCAAAGGCATTTATATTGCAATTCCTAAACAGAAGAGGTTTCAGATGTTTCAGAGATTATTTATCCACTACTTCTGGCAAATGCACTGGTTGCCAAAACAAACACAACCGAGGCTGCAAAGGGCAAGGGTGACAAGGGCCTCACTAGCTCTATGTGAGTCAGCTGCTGCGCCAACGTGTATGGGTCACTGCAGACGGTGATGATGTCCCTCTGGATGGACTGTGGCTTGGTCTTCAGGACTGTGAGCCGATCTGTGGAAGTGGAGCTGATCTTTGCCAAGACTTCCTCATACTGGCTTAGAGCGGCAAGCTTTCGGATGAGACACTGCATCATCTGCTGGACATTCTTCCGGTACGTCTGGTAGAGAACAAGCCAAGAATCACACCCTTGTCTGTGCATCTTTCTCAGCACGATGCAACCTCACAGACAGTGTCTTGAAATTATTTTGAGCTTGATGCTGGACAATCAGTTTGGCTCAGGAAACTTACAGGAGGATTCAGAGAGCTCTTACAACTCAGAGGCACAGGCATCAAGTACCTCTTCAGACCTATGAAGCTCAGTGCCTTTCCCAGGTTACTACTGACAGCACAATTCAGATCAGACTTTCAAACACCACAGCCTTTCAGATTAGCTAATGAGGGTATTTCCATATAATGAGCACAATTAAACGTTCACTCACAGAAAGATACCTGTCTACTTTTGTTGAGATGGAATATACCCATCTCAAGTCAGAGCATCCTGTTCCTAACTTTTCCATCAGGGCCGCCTTCTTGCTGTCTTGACTCCCATCACTGCCAGTCTTATTTGACTAATGACACAGAAGTTACTTGACAGGAACACACCGTTACTTCCCACCCACCACCTTCCTGACTTTCACAGAAGGGGATTTTCCAGGCCTAGAATCTGACCTCTACTTGGCTTCTATTTCTTCCTTCTTCATGAGTCCATTGTGCCATGCACAATAAATTGTTCCACATAGCAGTTCTCCCCCCAGATCAAGACTGCTGCTGTGTTCACCACTGCATATGTTATATTCACATACTTAAGAAAAAGTGGTGTAGAAACTTTTGCATTTCTTATGGATAACTGTTAACCTCTTGATTTTGCAAGCACTATTAAATCAAAGAAATGACTTCCCATTCTCTTGGCTGCCTTTATCCTGTCATGGAGTTCCTTTGGTATTCCTTTGCTGGTCCCAAACTGCCAACCAGTTATCCTTCTAGATGAAGTATGATGTTTGTGTCAGAGGAAGACACCAGCTGATTCAACTGTAACAGGGTTTTCAGTTTTAAAAGATGTTAACTATGTGGTAGGCCTAGCGTAGGTCTGGTTGGTTCATGAAATGGACTACTTCAAATCCTTCATTCCTGTGGGTGCTGCCTCTTTTGTTTTTATAACATTGAGCTACATTAAAAATCTAAGAATTTAAGAGGTTTCCTTTAGTCCTAAACACCTACAAGAGTTGTTACTAGTTCTTAAAATTATGTAAATGTTTCCCACCAGACAGCAAACATCTTTTTGAGATACTTTAGTTATAGTATCTACCATTCTGAGTAGAAAACATATGTTTTCTACTCAGTTTACATAGTCAAATCGTATTTATAACAGTACACCTCAACTGTCATTATATGATGGCTTTACCCTAGTTTTGCATGGTTAAGGGGCTTACATTCCTAAGTATTCCAGGAAAATCCTGATTTGCATAAAAATGTGCTTCCTTGTACTCAACAGAATAGTTTATAAAAAGAAAAACTACAGCCCAGCCATATCTTGGGTTATGGCGCAACAGGTAAAACAGGATACAGCTCTCAGCACTGACCCAGAAAGATCCCCAGATGTGTCAATGAGTGTAACAAGAAGAGTGAAGGACACCAGATATGCACACAGATCCACACAGGAGCACATGCATGTACACACTGTTGACACTATTTCTGTGGATGTATCGGCCATGATGTGTATACACAGAGAAGACTGGTTACACACAAAGCTGACACCCACTGTTACTTTCAACAGAGAGGACTGGTACTCATTTGTTTGTTTGTTACAGTTTGTTTGCACAGTTCAGACTCATAGTGAACTTCCTGCTTCAGCTTCCCCAGAGCTAGGATTACACATGTGCCACCACATCTAGTTTAAGTGTTCAGCTCTGCTTGGGGCCAGCATGGCATGCATTACTGGGGTTCGAACCTGGGTCCTTGTGCCTGCCAGGCAGGCACTTAGACTACCAAACTATCTCCCCCACTCTGAGCCCCTTACTTTTAAAGGAAAAAAGTTGATCAAAATGTCTCCCTGTAGGCCAGGCATGGTGGCACACACCTGTAATCCCAGCATTTGGTAGGCTGAGACAGGAGGATCAGTGCAAGTTCGAGGCCAGCATGGGCTACAAAAGTGAGCTCAAGGCCAGTCTGAACTGCATAGCAAGACCCTATCTCAAAAAGACAAAAAAAAAAAAAAAAAAAAAAGTCTCCCTGTATTTTTTGATATATTAAAAATTAACAAATTTGAAGTACAATTTCTTGGCCAACAGGTGAGATATACAGCAAAAGTTCTCTTGGCTCAGAAACACACACACACACAAAAAGTCTTTAAAAATACCTGCAGCTCTGCTACATGAGTTCTTAAGCCTAAGTCATTCCATAGCCCCACTCCTAGGAATCTCCCAGGAAACATTCAGTCAGAAATGACCACTTGCTTTTGGGGGCCACCTGAGGGGACCGGCTCAGGACCAATGAGTGCAAGAAACAGTTGTCCAGGGACAGCCCACAGCCTGCCCACAGACAGCCTACAGCCTGGTGCCACCCCGGGAAGCCCACTGAGCTGGCTAGCAGGATGCAAACGCTCCTCAGGTGACGTGAACACACAGAAACACGTGGAGAACCAAGGTGGCACTAGCATCTTTGGTAAGTGGGTTTTATTCTGCTTTCTTAAGTTTTCTTAGCAAAGAGGTCGAAGAATTATACAGTCAGATTACTGGTGAGTAAAAGGCACAAAATATGAGGGGAAATGCACACAATTGGGTATAAGAAAAAGGTTATGTGAACAATTTATGTCCAAATGAGTGTGTGTGTGTGTGTGTGTGTGTGTGTGTGTGTGCGTGGTGTGTGTGTGAAAGCAGAGAGAATATGCATGCAACCCCCTTCCCAAGTTTCCTGCTTCCATTTGTTTCCACTTGATTCCATGTTGTTAAGCATGCTTTCTCACTGAGTCATGAGTTGGTAAATATGTACTTATTCTTTTTTATAACTTCAAATGCCAGACAGTAGTTACCTGGCAAATAAAGATAAAAGTTCGTACTATAAAGACCAACCCTTAAGGAAGAGAAAATTGCCTTCTACCTACTACAGTCATTTGTCATGTAATTCAATCATTAGTTTCATTTCATGTTTCTTGAGGGCAAGTCCTAATAAACCACTTCATTTTGGGCAAATCCCCCGGGGAGAAACATATTAAGCCAAATTATGTGGAGCTCTCCTGGCAGATTCAAAAAGAGCCTGACTGAATTAAATCCAGGGCACACCTGGCCCTGCTGGCTGCCAAAAACTCCCCTGAAGCCTGAAGCCAGAGGCAAGAAGCAACAAGTTGCAACTTAAAACCTATGCTCCTTCCTGCGGAGGGGAAGAATGTTATCCTATTATAGTAACTACTTTGTCCATTCATTCATTCACTCACTCATTCATTCATTCAGATACTCCTGAGAAGCCAGGTGTAGTGGCACATGCCTGTAATCCTAGCACTTGAGAGGCTAAGGCAGGAGGTTTGGCGTGAGTTCAAGACCAGCTAGGCTACAAAAGTAAGCTCAAAACCCGCCTGAATGGCATAGTGAGACCCTGTCTCAAAAAGACAAAAAAAAAAGCAAAGCACTTCTGGGCATCTGTTAAGTTATCAGGTACTTCAGAATTAAAGATTCAGGGAACAGAGGGCACAGTATGGGGAGGGGTGAAATAGCCAAGCAATTAGGAGTCGCGGAGTGCTATGAAGTGCTCTAAAGGGTGGTAAGGAATGAGAAAGGAATCGTGATGTGATCACAGCTTGGTAGCAGGGCAAGGTCTCTCGGAGGAGAGGCACCTGTGACAGCTAAGGAGCCTGGCATGCAAACAAGAGGGGAAAGGGCACCCATCACACAATTCTAGAGCTACAAGTGGCATTAACATAGGGCAGTTAATGCCATGATTTATAGAGAAGAAAGTGAAGCAAGAACTTAGGGGGCTCACCCAAGCACCTTCCAATCAACCAGCTACTGCGTGTGGACCCCATTTCTGAACACTGGATGAAAGCAGCCAAAGAAAAGGCAACTTCTTGTGCAGCCCTGGTCCATCGAAGCTGCCAGTCACTCCACCAACTTCCAGTTTAGTCAGCTACTCCTTAATTAGGCTTGGCAGATGGTCTCCTCTCTGCTTCTCATGATCAAAGACAGCTGGATGCCCAAAGGCTTGTGTCCTTAACACAAGAGTAAGGAAAGGCTGGACCCTTCCTTCAGTTCTACGCAACTCCTGAGTGGATCTCGCTTTAAGATTTGGACCAGATGTCCTCTGGCCACAAAAATTATGTTCCTCTTTTATTTCCATGACAGAACAACCAAAAGCCACCCACTAGGCATTTTATTTTATTTTATTTTATTTTATTTTTAATATTTATTTATTTATTTATTTATTTTGTCTTATTGAGACAGGGTCTCGCTATGCAGTTCAGGCTGGCCTTGAGCTCACTTTTGTAGCCCAGGCTGGTCTCGAACTCGCACCGATCCTCCTGCCTCAGCCTCCCAAGTGCTGGGATTACAGGCGTGCTCCACCACGCCCAGCTCCACTAGGCATTTTAAACCACTGACATTTTACCTTAAAAAGGTTTTTTAGGTATTCCTTTTGGACATAAGGAATTATGTTATAATTTCTACTTTTTAACAAGCCTATAGAAGCCAGGCATGGTGGCACATATCTGTAATCTCACAACTCAAGAAGACTGAGGCAGGAGAATCACAAGTTCAAGCCCACCCTGGGTAACTTGATGAGATCTTGCCTTTAAAAAAATAAATAAAAACTAAAGGGCTGTGAATGTGGCTCAGTATGAAAGCTCTGGGTTGGGTCCTCAGTAACACACACACACACACACACACACACAAAAGGAGTAGAGGGAAGATATGGTAACTGACAGATAAAGTTAATACAACCTAAATGAAAGAAAGAATTGACCAACTCAGGTCTCAGCCTTCGTATAAGGAAAGGACCCCTCCTCCCACTCATCTTTTGAGCCACTTGTCATAAAGCAAGGTCACTGAGCCAACATGGACTCTGCCGAGCAGACCCATAGCTAATCCCTCTGATGAGAGATTTACTACCACACTGCCCCGGCGTTGCTTTGCTTTTGCCTGTGTGAGTGAGGGACCTATCACTTTGAAACTGGCAGAACCTAAAGCCAGCAAAGCTGGCAAAACGATTATAACTGTCACAACTTGCAAAATGACTCAGGAAATGACTCACTCGGCCTTGCAGAAATGACGGCTGTCTGGAGCACCTGGGCTCAGGGTAGTGTCCTAAAGGGATAGCGGAAGGGTCAACTCCAGCTTCGTGAGTGGAACATAAACCAGAAGGGCTAAGCACAAAGTTTTCAACTACTCAGAGGATAGAATTTTACTCTGCTTTCTTTAAATTGGAGGAATTGGCATTAAAACACATTTCTAGGGCTGGGAATATAGCACAGCAGGTGGCAAGTGCAAGGTCCTGAGTTCAATTCTCCATACAAAAACAAAACAAAAGCCCCACATTTGTAAGAATTGCTTCAGTGTCTTGTTATGTTCTCATTCCAGCAAACACAAAGGGTGAGCTCTTGGGGAAGGTCACACACAAAAAGAAAATGTATTTCCACACAGATGTGCGAGGCATCCTTGCTACTGCTCAGCGTTCCACCTACAGGCTTCCATGTGGCAACGCTGTACCTGCGCTGGACAAACTAGTTCTCAGGAACTTAGCAGCAACACAGAAACTACAAAGACACCCTTGCCCCTTGCCCAGCAAGCTGCAACACGGAATGCCAGCCCTCCAGGCCTGCTTCAAAGAGGATAACCTTGCATCTGCCACAGCGATTTAGCTCTTATCAAAGGCTCAAGTGAGGGAAGTGGTATTTATGGAAAATTACCTCAGAGACTTATTTCTAGTCTCTACCTACTCAAGGCCCTAGCCTTGAATCAGCTTCCGGCACTGGAAGACCTGGCTTGTTTTTCCTCGTCTCCGCCAAAGACTTACATCTGCTAATTTACACATTCATCTATGATCTGTTTTATCAAGGAATATTAGTTATAAACTCTATTTAAATAAAAAACACAGATCTCACCCTATATATCCTATATAAAAATCCCTTATAAGGATTTTTTAAAATTATTTTTGTAGCATAGGAGGCTAAAGCCAGAGCCATGCACATGCAAGACATACTATACCACAGAGCTACATCCTCAGCCCTAACTTCTTAAATTCATTTCATACATTGAAACACGCTTCCCTCCCCTAACAACAGTGTACAACCAACTACATTTTCCTTTTACTGGAACTTAAACTCAAACTACAACAATGTGTGCCAACCGTACTGATTATTGACCCTCATTTATTGGTTTTCTCCATGCCATGGTACAGACTATTTCTACTTATGACCTATTAATATGCTTCTCAGTGATTCATATTGATTTGCTTGCTTTAAATCTCTTAGTGCTTATTAATATGCTACTTATTATCTCACTAGCTGTGTCAAAAGCTTTTGGAAAGGCAGACAGATAAAAGTAAAAACAACACACACTTGCAACATGAGCTGTGTGCATGAATTGACATGAACATTCCCCCCGGGTTAATCACAAAACAATCTAGACCATCTTCCTTTGAAATGGCATGGAATAATTACCACTGCCTGGCATACCCAAAAGACCAATGTGCCTAGGGGGTGTGCCCAAGGCAAAACTGAAGCAAAGCATCAAGATTCTGATGGTTAAGTCAGTACCATTATCCACCCAGCTGATGTCTGAGAATTCAGAGCCTGTGATCAATTCAGGTTACCAACCTCCTCGCCACTCGCTATTCTGTGAGCGAGATCTTTTAAGTTTCTCATCATTCTTTCATCCCGAAAGTCATAAGGAAATGTTTCGGTCCATTCTGTCAAAAGTTGAAGAATTTTAGGTGCAATTTTTCTCATCTGGTTCTACAGAGAAGAGAGAAACAAATTTAACTGGGTGATATCTGTCACCAGGGACTATAGCAAACAAATGACTACTGTGCCACTGCTTAATTTTTAGGGCAAAGTCTGGGATTGAAGAAACAACTACTAGCCCCCAGTCCTTGTCACTGCTTTGTGCAACCAACTTAGAACAAGAGCTAGGATCTTCCAAGACATCTGCTTTACAATGGGTTCTATGTACTATGCACCCCCCTGATAAAATCTAAGCCACTCAGGCAACATGCCTAACCAAAAAATGATTGAGGCCCAAATGCCACAGCCATTACCTTATCACCGTCAGGATCGCTGAGCCTCTGGTGCTCCACACATAAGTGGCAAACTTTGCCCATTAGCTCATAGGGATGCATAAATAACCGGGAACTCAGGAGGAAGGTAAATATGTATGTTCTCTGTGACAAGATAAAAAAGGCACCATTGTTACATTCTCTCTGAAGTTGCTATCTTTCCTTGTGTTAGAAAGCTTTGGTCATGAAGTTTTCCTGATCACAATTAATATCCTACAGCTTGAAACATAATACATACATTCAGAGGTATTGTTTCCTTAAACTACATGAAAAACAGGATAAGGTTAACCCCTAAAATCATTCAAATAAAATTTTCACAACTATCCTCAAGGAGTCAAAATACCAGGACACCTAACTCATGTTAGTAAGAAAGAATGAAATTCAGCCCAAAGAGAGAAATCTAACTTTGGGCGTGGTGGCGCATGCCTATAATCCCAGCACTTGGGAGGCCAAGACAGGAGGATTGGTGCAAGTTTGAGACCAGCCTGGGCTACAAAAGTGAGCTCAAGGCCAGCCTGAACTACATAGCAAGACCCTGTCTCAAAAAGACAAAAGAAAAGAAAAGAAAAAAAAAAAATACTATACCCAATACAGAATCTGGTTTTGTGTCCAGATATTATGGCAACTCAGTGAAGATCCCAAACAAAAACCAAAAACAAACAATCCAATGAACCTCGCTCACCCTACCCACATTCAGCTTAAGAGTTCTCCAGTGTTCTCAGCATGGCCCACCTAGGAGTTGTATCAAGAATAGTCCAGGGCAGCCGGACGTGGTGGCTCAAGCCTGTAATCCCAGCACTTGGGAGGCTGAGGCAGGAGGATTGGTGCAAGTTCGAGACCAGCCTGGACTACAAAAGTGAGCTCAAGGCCAGCCTGAACTTCATATCGAGACCCTGCCTCAAAAAGACAAAAAAAAAAAAAAAAAAAAAAAAAAATAGTTGAGGGCAGGCTTTCAAGAAACCTATTTACTTGCTCAAGGGCTAAGCCACTTGATGAAGCACAATATAACACTATACACTTTTCTTTAACCACATTGTCTCCCCAGAACTCAGTAATGAAGTATGTTGACTTGTTATAATAGTTTCAGACTCCCATAAAAAGAAAAATTCCGTGGGTTCAGTTCCCTCCCCATAGGCACCTTTAGTAGCCCATAAACATTTACAGGGCTAAACAAGGAATCTCATTTACTTTTGATTACAAGTTTTCCCTGTGTGTTGACATATCTGAAAATGCTATGTAATAAATCATACACAGTGCAATAACTTTTAGTAAGAAACACTATCGCACGTTAGAACGGCAAGCAGCAACTATTCCTTGCCTGCCAAGGTTTTTATTTTTCTTTTCTTTTTTTTTGTCTTTTTGAGACAGGATCTTGCTGTGTAGATCAGGCTGGCCTTGAGCTCAGTTTTGTAGCCCAGGCTGGTCTCAAACTTGCACTGACCCTCCCAAGTACTGGGATTACAGGTGTGTGCCACCACGCCCAGCCCAAGGTTATTATTATGTTTATAAAAACCAAAGAATGGTCTCCAGATAGTTTCACAAGATCTCATCAGTACCCAGCTGCTCTACAGAACTCAGTTCCAGAGACAGTGGTAACACAAGAGAAGCAGAAAGCCCGCTTGTCCAGAAAGGACACCTGTGTCACATCGCTGATGCTGGGCATGGTGCCATGAGCAAATACTCAGTACTGGTATGTTTTGATTTACTCTCTTCTGCCCTCGTGTAAATATTCTCAACATTGAGATCATGTATAGTGAATTCTCTAGGTCAAAAATTACCATCAATGCAAATGTAAGTTGCCAAGGTAAAACCAAAGGAAATGTGTCCTCTCATGTCCATCTGTAAAGCACTGCAGCTTGTGTAAAAATTTTCTTGCCTCCTCCATTTAATTTCCTTAACTACATTCAGTTTTCTCAGCATAAGTGCATACTTAGAAAAAATGCATTAGCTCTCATATTCAGAGAGAATTCAACATTCTCTAGCATTTTTATTTCAGGACCAAGGTATACATGCACACGGCAGCCCTACAGATACTTTACACAGATGCTATCAGACTGCCAGTATAGGGTACCTAACCCAAAAAAGAAACTGAAGTGGAGGTTACACCAAAATGAGACTCAATACCATCTCCAAACATTCAATAATCAATATGCAACTTCTCATTTGAAAAAATTCTTAGCACCGCTGATGCAGGTTTTGTTTTGTTTTAAATGTATTTGGTACAGGGACTCAGACTCACAGTGATCCTCCTATTTTCAGCCTCCTCAGAGCTGGGATTACAGGCATGCGCCACCACACCTGGGGACTTGGTGGCCGGCTCAGCACACCCAGTGGGTGGGACCTGCATGGCATGTGGCACTAGGGATCAAGCCCTGGTCCCCGTGCTTGCCTAAGCAGGCACTTAGTCCGCTGAGCTATATCGGTGGCCCAGTACAACTCTATAGTATGCATGGTCCCTGCATATTGCATTTAATTTCTACTCAATCCCAAGAATGGATTTCAGAGGAACATGAACACATACATCTGGGTAGTAATCCACATTAGGTACCAAATGCTGAATTAGTGCTTCCAGAGAGCCGGAGAGGAGGTTGTTGTCATGGTAATACAACCCTCCACAGCTGTCCTCTGCGGACTGATACAGGTTCCGGTTGTAGCCACTGCTGTCAAACATTGCAGAAAAGGGAGGAGTCTGGGGCATGCTTTCCTAAAAGAAGAAAGTAAGCACAGTGTCAGTAACACACAATATGAAAAGAAAGTAAGCTTTAATAGACACTAAACTCTAATGGGAATGACAGAATGGGTAATTAGAAAAAAATTGGACAATATCAGCACCCAAGAAGAATCAAGTGTCATCTGAGCACTGCATATACACGTACACTAGTACCAACCTCATTCATCCTAGTCCATAAAATCTGTACTTGGATTCAGTCTGGATTAAGTTCAAGGCTCTGCTGTCGAGTTACACCTTTGCACCACCTAGGAAGGGGAACTGAGCTTTGATTATTTTACCCTGCTAATGGAAGTATTTTCCTGAGGTAGGAGTGTGCTGAGTCTTCCTCCTTTGTTGGACCAATTAGATAATAATTAAGAGACACCTGACTGGCACCGGACACACTGGAGGCAACTAACACTGATGAGAAAAAACTAGCCTGGGAATGAAGGCTAGAAGTAAAGTGCTGTGTGTGTGTGTGTGTGTGTGTGAGAGAGAGAGAGAGAGAGAGAGAGAGAGAGAGAGAGAGAGAGAGAGAGAGAGTGACTTAATGCTGATGCCCCTAGGTTTACTGGAGGATCAGATGATGTTTATTTTCACCCTTTTATTTCAAATTCTCAATGCCAGGACAAGAAGGGTGTGTATAAAGCTCTAATTGTCAGTAAACATGCAGTCTGAGAAGGCATCTGATTTGGAACACGGAGTACTGAGACAGTTGTGAGATTAAGTTGTTTCCCATTTGTGTGCTCCATGACACACAGAGCCCTGTCAGAGGGACTATGCAGAGACTGGAGGCTATTAAGTCATTACTTGGACTTCCAGGGACAGAAAGCCTGCCCTACGCACCAACCAGGAGTTCTGGAAGCAGATCAGGACAATGGAGGCATTCAAGAGCTGTCCAGACCAGGGACTTCAGCAAGCAAACAATGAATGAGAGGAAGCCCATCTCCGGGCCCTGGACTGACAGGGACAGGCTGTGGAGACTGCAGGAGGACACAACCTGGGCTAAGCCTTCTTTTCAAATGACAAAAGACATTTGCATCTGAATAGAGGTGGGAGGCAAAGCTGTGTCTAAGAAGTCACATCTGTCACTCCACACTTCACTCCATACACATCTGTTCCAGCCATAGCTGATGGGGACACAGCATTACAGTGTGCACGTGCCCTCACAGGAGGGGACAGGCCTGCAGGCTAGGGACAAACACCACTACAGAGCCAGCTGGCAGTGAGCACAGCATTT
Organism: Myocastor coypus; assembly: GCA_004027025.1. Classification (NCBI taxonomy): domain Eukaryota; kingdom Metazoa; phylum Chordata; class Mammalia; order Rodentia; family Myocastoridae; genus Myocastor; species Myocastor coypus. Next base: position 7,428 of record PVJA010013552.1, on the reverse strand, counting down.
AGGCAATGAAGAAGAAGCTATAGTAAATAATTAAGGAAGAAAAAAAAAAGCTTGTCTTTGTGTGCCCTACCCCATCCATAAACTGACATTGAGGGAGAATTTAAAAGGATCTAATAAAACATCCAGTCACAAATGGAAGAAAGTGATTGCTGAGATGCTGAGAACCACCTACCCAGGGTGTCCGTCACTACCAGGGCCACTACGTCTTGCCCCTAGCTTAGGCAGGACATGGCCAGAGCAGCCAAAGGACAGAGGCTGTGGGATATGTGAACACAAGTGCTCTGTATCCCCTCTACCTGGTGACACCTCACATAGCAATTGCAACTAAATACACAGCTCAGTGTTAACACTTTAGGAAGCAACTGACAAAGCACATTTCTTGTCTCTTGGAATCCAATTTTCACAATTACAATTCACAGGTAATACAATTATTTCATGTGAGGTGCCTTTGGTAAGAAGAAAAACAGTCAGTCTACATTTGTCCTGAGAAACTCAGGGTGTCCTCACACTGGAAGGCCAGGACTTGAGATGGGAGGCACCCTTCACGACGCTGCCCATGACTCTGAGGGACCCTGGCGTCCGGACCTGGTTGTTTCTGGCTTCGAGAATCCTTCACATAGAAGATGAGGTATAGGACTCTAGAAGTTGGGTTTTGTTTTATTTTATTTGTTTCCCTGCCAGAAACCTTGAATTTTCCTTGCTATTTTTTTACTTGTTCTTGAAATCAATGTTAAATAAAGTGGTTTGGGAGGGGAGAGTTCAGCTAGGATGTGGGAATGCCAGAAAATCAGACAATACAACAGCCAAAGGACCATAGAGATCAGCTGGTCTCAGATGCAGAAAATAAACTTCATCTCACTTCCCACCTTTAATTAACTAGAAATGACTATCTAGTGGCCCAAGGATGAGTAGGGTCCATATGGAGGCCATGACCTGGAAGAAAATGCATCTAAAGTGCCGTGACAGCTGCAGGGCAGCCATGGAAAACACTGACCAGCTTGCACCTCCAGACTCAGGTTCCTCTCTCCCTAAAGAGGTCAAACTGACACTGCAGCGGGTGAACTAGAGACGCCAGGATGAGAAGACTCAGCCAAGTGCTCAGCATGAAGACATGAGCTGGGTGAAACTGTCCTGAGTCGTGGACCTTGCTCCATGGGCTCCTCAACAGCCAGCATGAGGGTTGAATTCCCAGGACCCTCAGAGCCAAGAACCAGCACCACAAACCACAATGTCTGTGTGCTTTTTGTCTATGAACTCAAGAGTGGATAGGAGCTCAGTTCAGGTTTAATAGTGCCTTCTATATGACAAATCCAAAGTATAAAGAGGGCAAAATAAAAGACAGACAACAGGAAGTAGGGAAGGAGGTCTTTTGCATATGGGAAGAGAACCAAGAGACCTTGGAAGGCGAGAGGAAAGGAAGTGAAAGAGGATATAAAAAGAATGAAGTTATGACATGCACATGTATCAGCCATCTACAGTGAATGGGTTCATTATGTGCCACATGCTAAAAAAGGAATTCAGATTTAATGAAATTCTAATTATGGCACTATAGAGCTGTGAAACCCTTACTTCCCCACTCCCACTCAGCCCCCTTATTTTCAGTTTTGCTAATGTTATTAGAGTTATGGCAAGGGCTACTCAGTAATTTTTTTTTTTTTTTGTGGGACTGGGGTTCAAACTTGTGACCTTGCACTTGCCAGGCAGTCGCTTGTGCCTCCCCCAGCACCTCAGTATTATTCTTTGGGAATATATTGCTCACAAGGTTTCTGTCAGGAGGTTCACACTATCAGAACTTAGAAGACCATCCCAAAAGAAAGAACTGCAAATAGTGGCGGAAAACAAACCAAGGTAAACTGGTCACTCAAAAATCAGTTGCCAGAACAGAGCAGGTAACCAGTCTTCAAGCTAGCTTGAGGTGGCTGCCTGAGTGCAGAACTCCACCCAGCCAACAGCCAACAGCCAAATGCTTGGGCCTACATCACCCCGGAAACCGCAGCCCCTCATTTGTGCAAGATGAAGTTTTCTTCACCTTGCTCTGTACTTCAGTTAGCATCTTTCTCCTTTCTCAAGATCTCCTTTTGTTGACCCAATTCTCACCCTGGGATCTCTTATACTAGAAAAAGACTTCCACAGGCCCGGCAGGATGGCTCAGTGGTCTAAAGCGCCTACTTAGGAAAGCTTAGGTGGCTTCAGGGACCGCGGTTCAAACCCTGGCACCACATGCTGCGCCAACCTTGCTATTCTGAAACAAGAAAAATAAATAAATAAATAAATAAATAAAGTCTTGAAAGAAAGAAAGAAAGAAAGAAAAAGACTTCCACAGCCCACAGGCCTTTACTTCTCTGAATTCCCCCTCACTCATCATGTCTCTCTGGAGACCTATGGCATGGTAGCTCTGAGAATTTTATTGGCTTCTGTTTATTTAATAGTTTACTGCACTGGCTACAGGCGCCTTTCTGGACTCTACAACCACTCCCTCAGCCAAGCCTCCTCACCCTTCTCTGACTGCTTTGTATATAGCTGAGGCTCAGAAAACTATACTAATTTGGGGTTGTGCATTAAGTGATAAAGAGGGTATGGTTTCAAATTTACATCTTCAGATTTTAAGAAATTTATTACACTATTCATGTTATACTGCAAATGGTGATTGAATTTCTAAGGGTGAACTATAGAAATGAAAAATATGCCATTCTGTCCCAGGCTGCAGGTCAACAGAATAGTTTATATATTTTATGAAGTCTACATAAATCCTTGCTCTGAAGTTGTATTAGCACCATTAATTACTCTTATTAAAAAGTCACACTGAGGGCTGGGCACGGTGGTGCATGCCTGTAATCTCAGCACTTAGGAGGCTGAGGCATGAATACCATTCCAAGTTCAAGATCAGCTTGAGCTACAAAGTGAGCAGAGAACCACTCCAAGCTGTATATCAAGACTCTGTCCAGCCTGGTGAGGTGGTGCACATCTGTAGCCCCAGCACTTGGGAGGCTGAGGCAGGAGGATTGGTGCAAGTTCAAGACCAGCCTGGGCTACAAAAAGTGAGCTCAAGGCCAATCTGAACTGCATGACAACACGCTGTCTCAAAAAAAAAAAAAAAAAGCCACTGTCAACAGCAGAATTTAAGCTGCTAATTGACATGTTTTTAGCAATATGTGAAATAACAGAGCATCTTACAATGAACGGCCTCAGGGATTTCATAAAATGCAGTATTTCCTTATACTAATGTCATAGATTTCCAGGAAAAAAAAATTAAGACAAATGACCAAAAGGAAGATGATAAGTCACAGAACCTACAACTCATTTCTGAAAAATCTTTTAACAAGTGACCAGATTGGTCATTTTCTAAAGAATTAACTGTCTGTGTTACAGGTAAAATGAAGCAATTTCAGCAGAATGATGTTTATGGAATTTAATTTTCAATACCTAAGAAGATAAACAGAGGTATTGTTTTCTCCTAAGTATCTTCCCCTTTACTACTCAGAGCTACATTTTTTTTCAGTATCACTCGGATTCCCTGTCTAGGCCTTCAGTTCTAGCTGATTCAGTTCTGGAACTGATGAGTAAGGTCCAAGCTGGCCCAGGCCTGCAATTCCAGCACTCTGGAAGGGCGAGGCAGGGGGACTGTAAGCTCAAGTCCAGCTTGGGCAACTCAGGGATAACCTGTCTCAAAAAATTAAACTAAACAGCACTGACTGGGTTCAATTCCTAGAGCTGGGGAAGATAGTAAAGAAAAGAGAAAAGGAGAAGAGAGGAACTCAGAGGAAAGGAGAGTGGAGGGAATGCAAAGTGAACTTTAAAAGGTGAAATGTTGCCTTAGTTCTTGTTAGGAAAACAAATCCAACATACAAACTACAAAGCATGAGAATGCACAGAAAGGGTTTCTCCCTGGGCTCTATTAACTCCAGAAGTCACCTACTAATGATTTCTCTCGAGGATCAAGGTGTACTTGAGGCTGCCGTAACCTTTAGCTTCCATTCTTTTCTTCACCCTGCTGTAGCTCTGGTGCCTTCCTTATTTGCAGCCAGGCTTTTCTTTTCAGCTCTCACAACTATCATTTTCTGTCTTTGGGGCCCAGAAGCTCTCAGTTTGCTCCTTTCCACACTTCCCAGAGTAACAGCAAATCCAGTCTCCACCATCCGTCATGGTACACAATCTGCCCGTCCCCACAGACCTGTCACTGTGGACCTCATCACTGAAAACCATGGTTGGGAAACACCATCCTTAGAAGCTACAGTGAGGCAAGTCCAATCCTGGCTTGATGTGCTGTTAAACTAAAATTTCAAAGCAGTGAAGTCCCTGAGAAAAAGAGAAATTTGTATGAAGCATGTGAAAACCCTGCAACCTCTCAAGCACTTGCATTAAGGCATAAGGGGAACTAGAAGGTAATTCTGCTCTTACGAAGCTTCATCTGTAAACCGGTTCCTAGAAATTTAAAATATACTTTATTCAGCTGGTGTTAACTTTTTAAAGAGATCATCCAACTCATCCTAACACACTAAGAAATACAACAAAAGGTGCATATACTTCAAAGGAAAAAAATAAGTAATTAATTTTAAAAAGAACCCCCCAAAAAATGAAAAAGGGGCTGACGGGATGGCTCAGTGGTCTAAAGTGCCTGCTTAGGAAAGCTTAGGTGGTGGCAGGGACCGCGGTTCGATCCTGGCACCACATGCTGTGCCAGCCCCACCCCCAGGGCAGGCTGAGCCTGCCATAATAAAAAAAAAAAAAAAAAAAAAGGGAACTTCAGGGCATAGTGGAGCCCTGGTATGGCCTGTGCACAATATTCATAGCATAAATTCACAGCAAGAATTTGGCCCAACACTTTAAGACTGGCTCCTTAGAAATTTAAGAATTCTTTTTTATTTCTTCAGGTAGTATCAATCAGCTTGTATTAAACAAAATTTTAAAAATGAGTCAGCGGAATAGTTCAAAGAACTAAAGCACCTGCTGAGGCAAGCAGAGGGACCATGGTTTGATCCCGGGCACCACATGCCCCACCAGTCCCACCCTCAGGGTTGTGCTGAGCTGTCCCAGCATCACGGTGGCTCACGCCTATGATCCCAGTGCTGGGAAGGCTGAAAGCAGGAGGATTACCACAAGTTGGAGCTGCATAATGAGACCCTGAAAGAACCAAATACATAAAAATACAGAATCGCTAGGTTTTGGCAGAGCTGCTTAAGTAGTTTTTCCTTTCCCTCCTAAAATGAGGCAGCTATGTGAGGCAGAAGGAGATGTAGTAAGACCATGGGAAACATATCTGAGTTTTTAAAAAATAAACTGGGGATAAAAAAAAATCCTAAGGCCACCCTAATGAGTGTATGGATCAAGGGTTATGCTGGAAAACTTTCCAATAAGAAAAAGATATTCTTTACCTAGGTAGGGAAGATTACTATTCTTCATGGAAATTAATTTGGTAAGCTGAAAAGCTAGCTGGCAGACAGGACATCTTACAGGGCCCGCTAATTTGGTCACAACGATAGATCACAATCCTCCAAGGACCCTGAAAAACTTCAGGCTGACAGTGATCCAGCAGCAAGGACAGGAGTGTGGGTGATTTACAGCGTGAAGAGGCTTGAAAAGCATGCCTAATGGGCCCAAGCCAACCAGAGCAGCGGAGGGAAAGCGACCTCTTGCCAGACAGCAGGCTGCGTCTGAATTAGCCTCTGCTTCTACGCAGCGTTATTTATGGTGAAGCAGGTGCACCAGCAAAAGAGGCTTCGTCCAGGTGACCGTTCACAGGGGGACAGAGGTCAAGGGAGGATGGGCATTAGCGCTAAGCCGAAGGCGATCCTTCAGCCTCTGTGATAAATGCTCTCTGTAAATCTCTTACATAGCATCTCGTCAGCATTTTCTTTACACTCACAACAGTGAGACAGAAAATACAGAAGTCAAAGAAAAGTGAGTTTTTTCAACTCCATCATAGTGCAATATTTAATTAGTCCCATGCCTTTATGTTGACTACAATATTTTTTAAAACTTAATTTCCTGAGACAGGGTCTCACTACATAGTTCGTACCAGCTTGAGCCCACTTTGTAGCCCAGGCTGGCCTCCAGCTTCAGGGACACTGCTGCCTCAGCCTCCCAAATGCTGGAATTACAGGCAGTCACCTCCATGTCCAACTGACTACAATATTTTAGTATGCAGGACCTGAGTCCCATTTTTTTTTTTAAGCATAAGTACATAAATGCCTCTTTATCACAGATGAACTTTGAAAGCATATTTGCTTAGTAGGGAGAGGTTTCATTAAATATCCTGGAATTACAAGTTCCTCAATTCCCATTTAGATTCCAAAGAACTTTGTACCCAGGTGAAATGCCCCTTCTCCACCTTATGTCTTTCCTTTTCCACTTGACAGTGCAAGGATCTGAACCAGAGTCTGTCTGTTCCTCTAGCTGGTATGCAAGGTACCTTTACCCTCCTGTTGGCAATGCCAGATCTTAAGAGTGGATACTGCCTACACACTCATGAAGTCTACCTGACTGTAGAGCTGACTGAAGATGAAAAGTAAAAGTTAAGCGAACGACACTATCTAAAACATAGCTCATTTGTAACTTGAAAGTCTAGATAACTGTCTTCTCATTTCTCTTCTTAGCCAGGAAAAGTGCTAAGAGCACAGATTTCTAACAGCATCTCTGGAAATTGCAGAAATGGTTCACCTCTGATCACCTCTCCTTGAGAAAAGACGCATTATGTGGAGAAGGCAAATAACACAGCAGACAATTCAGCCAACTCACTTCTTTGGCATGTGAACAGAGAGTAATTCCAAGATAAGCACATTCTTTGGGACTGAGTTCCCAGTTGAGGGAGAAAAAAAGAAAAAAAAAAAGCAGTACTTTTCAGGAAAACCCTATTTCTCTCCATAATGAAATGACAATATTACAATAGTTCTGGATTTGAGTTATAAGCATCCATATATATATATATATATATATATATATATATATATATATATATATATATATATAAATTTGCATTTTATTTGACCTGTCCTAAATGCTACTTAATATATTTTCCACTAATTCTTAACCTAGAGAGCAAGGGAATTCTGACTCAAGTAGTGATACCCTTACTTTCCTTGGAAGAAGAGCAAAGCTAAGATTTCTTGTCCTTGTCTGGGAGCGTTGTTAGTAGTTTATTAAAATACGAAATGACATTTCAGTATGTGGCAACTCTGTTGTAGCTGGAGTCTCACTTAAAACTTTCCTAAGAAACCACATTTTTGAAGCCAGGCATGGTGGTGAACATCTGTAATCTCAGCACTCAAAAGGTTGAGGCAGGAGGATTGTACAGTCTGAATGATATAGTGAGACCTGCCTGCAAAAAGCAAAAAAGGGAGAGAGGAGGGCAGAGGAGAGGAAAGGAGAGGAAGAAAGTGGAGGGGAGGGGAAGTCAGGAGAGAAGAGAGGTGGGAGGTGGGAGGGGAAGGG